>JAOBAT010121298.1:0-36492 GCA_026413305.1 Hydrozoanthus tunicans
CCCCCCCCCTCCCCTTCCCGGGACTTAGTCTCAAATAAAGGACGACTCAGTATTCGTTTTCCTTTTAGTTTTCTAGTTAATCACTTTGTTTTTGCAAGAAAATAATTGAGTAAGTTTAAATTTTTAGTTGTTGATAGTTTGGTTAAACTTCAAGTTTCTAAACCTAAATTCACAATTATCCTTGTTCCCTTCTTTCCGGCGTGTTCTCGACATGGCTAATTCTCGCCGTTATTTAAGAAGTTATCAATTCGTGAGCTTCCTAAATTTAACTATCGAGAAGACTGAAGTGAATACTTGAAATTCAGTAGCGCCTCAACTTAGACTTAAAAACTTGTTACGGTCGTTTTTCACATTTGTTTTTTTTTGTAAGACTATAGGCTATAGCACATTGTAATGCGGTTACATTGAGAGATGAGTCGCCTCGCAGCTTTATAAATTTATTAAGTATTTTAAAATACTGCAAGTTATACTAAGAAATTACTGCCTTTGTAAAATATTGTAGGGTTTCTCAGATCACGTTTCTGGATTATTCTTAAATACAGACCTTGAATAAGATTTTGTACAACATCGACCAAAAATTTCTTTCAGTTTTATAATGCAAATAGACTGAATTACTATGAGGTTCTAATTTATACTGAAAGGGTTTGATTGAAAAAAAAACCAAAAGACTCAACATATTGGTACAGCAGAACTTATAAAAGTTGAACTATATCAGCTGATTCATAAGTTTCAAGTTCTAAAACCTATTTAAATTTATTACCATTTTTTACCTATCCATGTTTTTATAGAACGTAGAGATCTTTGTCCGCTTCCTACTTAAAAACAAGGAAGTGTGCCTGAACGCCGTTTTAAAAATGCTACTGAGCAAAAAGTGGGCATGTCTTTAGGTACGTTCCCCGAATTCCGAACTTATTTGTTTGTGCTGATATGACTCTCGGCATTCTGGGCATGCCTATCACTATCATGTTCGGTCAAAGTCAAGCGCAATACTTTGCGGTTATCAAAGGAGATATAACTTTTTTTCAACTGAGCGCAGATCAGGTGCTTACGAAACGGAAAAAGAACCAAAATGGACTGGTTCAAGTACAGTTAATTCTCGATAAAAGATCGGAAAAAAAACTTAAAGTATTTTATTCATCAGCCACTATCTGTTCTACTAAAATCGCTTTAACTTCATTTAATCGAGTAATTTTGTTACCCGTTCGCATTTGTTTGATTGAACTCTAGTTCCGGTGTAATATTGGATTGCAGAGTTGTGCCCACTTTCTCCATCAGTTTGGAAGAAAAGCCGTATCATTATGTATGTATGCATGCAGTAAATAGTTCAAACTCGATAGTGTTCGCCACCACTCCAGTTTTTCTTAATTCTCATAAGTTTGTTAATTCCCAAACTGTTAACGATGATTCCGTGATTGAGCGCCATCAATTATTTATATTAACTGTTTACATCGAATGAATAATAATTTGACATGATCCGTGGTCAGATTCAAATTCCCCTTTTAGCACGAAAATCCTAATGGATTAAGGTACATTTTACTTTCTTGAGGAAATTTCATAGATGTGACATCACTGCGGCAGAACTTAGAACTTGGCAGTGTTTCCAGTAGCTTTGCTGGTTAAATAAAGGAATGGGATTTGATGAGTGCACGTGTTACGCTCGGCGCATGCCTAGGCGACTATTATTACAGTGTTTGAGTACAGGAGCGACAACAAACGTTTGCAAATGGACCCAGTAGTTTAATAGTAGTTTGTTGAAAGTGACGACGTTTTCTTCATCAGCCAGTTTCGTCTCCGCAGGTCAAAGGCTTGTCTCCAGACAGCGTCTTCACCTTCTTTTTCTAACATTTCAGGTAATTTGTTTTAACATATTTTGCGGTCATAAACTACGATCGCTTCACACTTGTTAGAAACGGAACTTGCCTCTCTTGTTCAGTTTCATTCACCCATGGCAAACCTTGAGTAGTTTTCATTTTTTGCATTCCTCACTGCCGTACTAGGCCAAACTTTCCTTTCAAATCCCACCAAACAACTTTACTTGGCTCCCAACATTACTTTGGTGGTCCTAAAAGTTGCGTGCGCAAACCGCGTTGACAACTCTGTTCTATCCTACAGTTCTTATTACGTTCAGGTGAACAGCTTACGCATGACTCGCCGTTTCACACTCGCGGATTAATTTATTAAGAGTATTCACTGGCACTGTGACTTGTGTTTAGCTTTATAGTGTACTTTCCTAATTCACTACGGTAATTCAAGGTATAATGACAGAGGGAGTGAACAAAAGTCGATTGCCGCTCTAGGTCATGGGTTCGGTTCTTGTAGGTAGGTAAGGCTTTTGATCGTTTCCTGTTTCTGGAAGATGAACACATCAATTTGTTATTTTACCGCACACAACGCTCTGATTTACTCTCGTAAACGCTGTATTACTGTTTGTCAGAACGCTTTGCTAAGCATTACGGTTAGATATCGATCAGCTTTTTATTGTTTATGTGGCTAAAATCTAAAAATTTACATTTGTGGCGTCGTGTATTGAAACTGTTCTGTCACAGTTGTTTATTCACCCTTCATTGATAAATGATGTTAAGTGAACATTGTTCTGTTCGTAGCGTGACTTCTACATCTTTGCCCCAGTGGCATGGATCTAATGAAGAAAGCGGTTTCATTTTAAAATTTAATCAAACATCATCTTACTGCAGATTCTTTTTCTTGTTCTTTGTTATAAATGTCCATAAATGCAATGTTCTTTTGAATCTGAAGGTCTTGTTTGTGCCTGCGGGACCGTTTCGGACAAATATGATTAGAATTCGTTGACACGCTATACATCGCGCGCAATGTGTTCGTATCAGTAAGGTGAAATTACACTTATAGTTTAAACTTTGAAAGCTGTTCTCGAACGGGCATTTCTTGATAAGAGTAGGGTTTTATCGACTGCCATGGTCTTGAACGCTCGTAAATCAGTTGGACCTCTCGTCTCGGCGTTTTGTTGCTAGCTTGTTATCGGCCAATTTTTGCTCCATTCTGCATTTGCGTGCCTTTTGTATAACAGAATAAGAGCCGTTGAATCAAGACAATTCACTTAAAAATTTCGAGTGGCTTAATAAGAATACCTTTTAGGTGCGTTTGTAGGGACCAAGGCTCTTGCTGGAAACACGTGGACTGACCACGACGCTAGTTTCTTTGAACAATCCTTGGTTTTTTTGCTCTAGAACGATGATACGTCTTTAGGAGAGCATTGTTTGTTTGTTTTTGGTTTCTTTGAAGACTGAGGTTCCTAATAATCATGCACAGTTTTCGAGAGTAATGCTTTACAACATTTTAGTTTCAAGCCCCTCCAGTCGACAACGTTGTGCATGGTTTGCTTGTTTGGTGTGAGATGCTGGTTTCAGTTTGTTATTAGGCAGTTCACTCTTCCATTTTGTAGTCAGGTGATTTTCTACAGAAACGAGTAAAAACTATTAAAGCTACTCGTACGTTGTAACTAAACCAGTGTTCTTGAGCAATGGTTTTGATAACGGTGAAAAAGTGATAAAGATGTGCATGATTATTGTATCGATGAACATGAAATCGGCTGAGTAAAAGCTTTATAGTTTTGTAGCGTGTATAGTACTTACTACGAATTAACAAGACTGCTATCGTAACCAGGCAGTGATTTATTATGTGCAGTAGTTGACCACAGCTTATCATCAAATGCATGTTTTCTATAGACTGCAACAGCAAGTTACAAGCTACAATAGTGGAAAACTTAATCTTAATCAAATACACCTGTAGGGAGATAATGAGTACTTAGTAAACATCTTCTAATCTTTGCCCTAACATGATTTAGAAAGACAGTGTCTTGCGTTGTAACTTCACGTATCTGTGAAAAAGACCCTTAAGTTTTAACTCTGTTTTGCGTCTCATAAACTTCAAGTGCCGATTTACTATGACAGCTATGTTTGAGCTGTAATCAAGTTAATGACGGAATACAGGAAATCGTAAACGAAAAAAAAATTAAGTGAAGTTTAGACTTCAGTATCAGAGTGAGAAGTGATTGAGAGGGGCCCTAAAGGAAATTACCTAGACTAATGATGATAGTAAAAGTTTCGCTGTGTGTGTTAGCTCTAATGTATTGATGTCAACATGCTCTTATTGTAGTCTGTTTAGCCCATAGTCAGACTTGTGTCGTACTATAACTAACATTGACTGTTTTGGTATAAAGCTTAAGGACTTAACAATTAATGAACAAATGTTAGTTGAAACATGAGGCAAAGCAAGGCCGGCCTTTTGAAAACCGTTAATGCTGAATATTTCTATATTTTTCGAGACATCTTTCTTCGACGATTTTTTTTTTGACGCAGTGCAGTTTCAAAAATGCAACAGAAGCAAGTATCCGACGAACATTAGGATGCCCTTGCCTTCAAAAACCGTTAAATTTGTCTATTAATGCTCATTTAAAAGCTTTTGACAAGAATTTTCACCGCAGAGCATTTATGTCTTTCCTTTTTCAGTTAAATCGCCAACAACCGATCGAATGAACTGCTTTTCGGGTTGCTTCTTTGATATAAAGTGTATGATGATTCTTTTTAATCGCGATAATATATTTCGGGTTAGGGTTTTCTTTAGTTGTTGTAAACATACAAGCGTTTTACCGTATGCTATGCCAAAAATTCCTTAGACTTATAAGTCAACGCTAATGTTTGTTTTAATTTTTGTCGGTCTAGTGTACCTTGAAACTGAAAGGATGTTGATACGACTGTTGCAACTTTGTTATTGGCACAAACTTTGACTTGTTGCCAAACTAAAGAGTGCCATAGTTCTCGGTTACAAAAGACATTTCTCCATCAGTGCAAGACTGAAACATTCTGCAAGAAACGCATGTTTGATGTCTTTAGTCCAGTCTGTCCAACCATCCCGATTTTGCTCGAATATCTCGAACGGTCGGGATAGGTAACTTGAACCCCGATTTCGACTCGTATTGCGATATTTTCGTCAAGTTCTGTTTAAAGAAATTGAAACGCAGATTTACTAAACTCGGATATCCCAAAAAAAGTTCTTTATGCCGTGGACCTAGCTTTCGTTGGCAGTCAGTTTGTTGAGTAGTCACTAAGAACTAAGAAACCTTTATTTTCACTTGGATAGCGTCATTCATCATCACTATTGTTTCGTGAGCCAACAGAAAAGTTTGTTATGAAAAAAACCCGCAAAAGTTGCGATCAAATTACCGAATACAATTGACAGAAATTATATGTTAGAACACCAGAAGTGGCATTTCAGAGCCACTAGATTTAAAACTTTCCTGTGGGGATACCCCTAGTTTAAAAAAGTATTTCTCGGAAAATTTATCCCGATTTGAAACATTCTGAAGGTTGGACAGTTTGTTAACAATCGTTCATCAATTCTTCGTCGTTTGCAACTTCTTTGCCTGCTCTCTTGAGCACTGAACTACTCTGTTCTTTATTAACTTGTCAGATATTCTGCACTGAATCTAATTTGCGTTTAATCTTTTTGTAACAAAAACTGAACCCAAGCAGTTAGAACCATTAATTTATCCCAGGTTACGAAACTGGCTGAGCCCTCTTCTATAGCTTTATACCAGTAAAACCTGATTAAGACGTTTCGTTATTTCCTAATTTTCATATAGTAGAAACAAACTTTCCACGGAATGAAAACTTAAAAATATATGAGATCCAAGATTGGTAACGTGCCAACATGCAGGTCTTTTGACTTTTTCGTTCGTCTTTAAGCGTCGCCGCCGGAAGCGCCTCTTAAACTAAGTCCTAGTGCTACAAGACACTCTTTTCAGTTGAAGCTGCTGCGATTCTTTCTAGGTGAGTTTGTTTTTATATTTTACGCATGCCATCCTACTTCAAAACTTGAGATGATTAAGTAAAAAGAGAAAATCAAGAGCACCTACTCTGATCAGAGATTTATAACTTTCTCTCGTAACTTTACGGAGTTTTTTAATCATAAGGAGAGAAATCGACCTGCGTAACTCCATTACTCTCAGCGAACTAAGAATCTAAAACAACAACGCACAATGTAATCTGCCGTGCAAAGTGCGATTATCAAAGAACTTAAAGTGTTTCGAAAGAATGTATCCTTTCAACATGCAGTGTTAAGTTCGCAAGGTATTGGAAAAAAAAAACAGCCTGCTTTTAAAGGTATATGCAAGAAAATAAATCGTAGAACTAAAGAGGAGAGAAAGGAAACAGTTCTATAATGGTTGCGGCGTTCTTTACCTTACACGTTTGGTGTTAGCAAAGCTGTTATAGGTAAGGCAAAATTGTTTTTTTAAACAATAGGACTAAGAGTATGTATAGGAATACGCCAAACCATCTAGCTAGTTCGTTCAGTGGATTTTAACAAGTATTTGAAAGATACCAAAATATTGATGGACAATGAAAGCTTAACACTGATAAAACTGCGCGCGTGCCTTGATATCGAAATTTGAATACAACCAATGTTATCTAAACTTTTGATTTGTTCAAGTCCAAACATTTTGAAATAATAGGTTTTTATCCACGAAAAGCTGATATTTTACTCTTTCTTATGTTTCTCAATACGGCGAATCCTGATTGGTATAATCACAAACATCGAGCTAACTTTATGTTTGCAACCTGCTAATTGTCGGTATAATTCTGATATTACTTCGCGTCCCTTTGTAGTTTTGAGCACAACACAACACAATAACGTCAAACAATACATTAAGTAAATAAAGAAATCGAGTGGTTTTTTAAACAGAGAGTAGAGGGAACCATTTCGACAGTTTTTATCCGTATTAAAACTATGAAAGATGGTTTTTAAAAAGGTTTTATAAACGGCCATCACTTTCTGATCGTACTACTACTAGTCTCCTACTTGTGCCGTCAGTGATTCATACTCTGCTTGAGCGTTTCCTAACTGAAGTCAAGCTGCTAAATGCATGTTAAGATCTTTTTTTAATTCTTTTAATAGCAGTTGTCCTGCGTTCGGTAAAAACATTCAGGCCGATCGCCATAATCTGGCAAGTTAAAAGAGCACAGAAAGCTAAATAAGTATTTTAATGAATAATGTTTAAAAACAGTCTCGTGAAATGGTAATTTTTTCCTTTACAAAATGTTACATCGAACATGCGTCAATTTTTTTTGCGCTGCAGTTTTATTTCATTTTAAGGCTTTTATAAGAAGGCAGCTGATTTTTATGGACCTTAACTGTTTTGTATTGTCGAGTTATTCTTGTCCTTACACCACTGAGGGTCGTTCCTATCATCCGAGTTGTTAAAGGCAGCAGACGACGACGATTTGCTGCTCGAATTTAGTTCGTTCGAATTTCGTTTGTTTCAGTTGTTTCTCATAGTGTATGTAGTATTTTACATAGCCCCAGTTATTCCCGATTATTTTCAGAAGTGTATTCCGTTCCTGCCATTCAGTCAATTTTAGAAACGACTCAAAAAGTAGTCGTATCAGCATCTTTAAAACATCAGATTGTTAATACTACATGGTTAAGTCGTGGATGATCACAGGAGTCTCGAGGAAAAACGGGATAACACTTACAGGATCGCCGTTGTGGCTTTGTGACAGAACACCTTGTGCTACTAATTCCGTACACAAACACATTTGTAATTGACTTTTTCATGGGTCACCCATGAAAATGAAATCGAACTTGTTTTGTTTGTTTATTGTTTCATGGATGCCGTGAGACTAGCAGCAGCAATGTATGAAATGAAAAAAGGAAAACAAGTTGATATTGTAACTTTGGATTTCAATTTTTAACCGTGCTTAATCTTTGATCTACTGTTTGAATCGCACGCATTCTTTGGAGTACCCTCAGCGTAACAACTGTTGTAGTCGATTAGTTCTCATTAAATAAAAAAAACGAACGGTAACGCCATCGTAATGGCTTGCAAAGGACTTTTTGTATTAAAGTAAGCGTTAAGTGTTGTAAGGGAGCCACTTGATTTCTTATTTATCTGACGAATAGCTAGCTGCACCGTTTGCTCGTTACAGCTGAAAGATTTGTATTCAGGTACAAGAGAAAACAGAAAATTCTTTTCCCTGTTTTTTAAAAAGTTGGGCAATTCAGCAATTATCGAGCCTTTCGAAGTAAAACTGAAAACATCGGCTCATGTAAAACCAATTTTTTTAAAAAATTACAGTTTGGTCGTTGCTTTAAGTGTCACAGTATTCTTTGATTACCGCTTAACCTCTTTTTTTCGTCTTCTGTTTCCTTTTTTCATTTCGTGGAAACAAAACCTTGTGCTGATTATAAAGATTTCATATTCAAATTAGAGCGCGCGGCATGTCGTGAAGGAATAAAAACATTGCATTTATCGACCTGAAAAGGAACATGTAAACAAAGCAATACAACGCAGTGATTGGTTTGAAATGTGTCAACAAGAGTGGTGTTGACAGATGACAGGAATGAAACAATAGCTAGTTACTTGCCGCTCTATGTTTTTGTAATTCAAAGCATACCACAAATAACATTTTCTTCTTGCGTTTTCCCTTACCAGTTTGAATAACAAATATACTGTTTCTTAATGAGTATATAAAAATCGATCTGCCACTTTCTGGGCTCAATGTTTTGACCAGTGTCCCTAATTTCGAGTTAAAGACAACTTTAGTATCGAAAACTCATTTCCCGCTAGCTATGTTATTGGTTTACACGCGTCACATGACCTGTCAAGAGGAATAAGTGGAATTAGTTTAGGCCCCAGCAAGCTCACGGAATGAGCGGGATTGCGTGTTTTCGTTCGCCGAGTTCGACCGAGCTTTGGCAGAACAGTGCTAAAGGAACTTTTGTGGCGGGAAAACGAAACCGGATGGTGTGACGATCGCGTGAAACAAACAACTGTTTGTTACTTTTTAAAAGCTTACAAGGTAAAGGTCATAGTTAGTTAGCATTCTTACAAAACAGATAATATCGTATGTTTGTGAAAGGACAGAGAGCGTGGATGTCGACTTGAGGTTACGTCCCTTCTCGAAAGGCGATCGAAGTTGTAGTCAAAGCCACGTGTGATTTGTTTACGTTCGATCGCAGCTTTACTTTGGCTTGTTATCACTTCAAAATCCCATTTGTCCTAACATTTGAAACTTAGAAGAAATGACTTGTCTTGCTCAGTTAACATAGAACTGTTTTGCACTCGATTTAGCGTTTGCCTATAGTCCTTAGTTTTGACGTACTTCGCGGCGATAATACGAAGGTGATTCAGAGTTGCAGGGGCATCAAGCAGTGAAACGACAGAGGGCATAAGGTTTGGCGGGACAATGTTTTGTCTGTCTGGGTACCTTTATTCCGGGTCCAAATTGACAAATACTATTCATGTACGCTTACAGGTTTGTGCACAGCTAGTGGTATGAAGAGAGAAGCGGCTCTAAAGTACTTGTAGAAGGTTTCCGTAGAATGAACGATCCTTTAAATCGAACACGAGAAAACGCAATGACGACAGATCGCATTGAGGACCCTGATTCGCAGAACTCCCGAACAGTTTCTACCCCAGATCCCACAACACACTCAAGTAGTACTTCAGATGGGGAAAGAGGAACAGCGGTGCGCGAGTCCGTAGTTGACGGCGGAGATAATAAGAAAAGGAATGGCTTGGACAAAGAAGAAGATAAGAAGGTAAACTTTTCTAATCTCCAGCGATTTGATTTGTGCTGAGATTGAAGGTTTCCTAAAGGTTCATATTTTCGAGGTCTTGTAATGTCTTTCTAGGTAATGTTTGTTTCTGTTTTCTTTTCTCACCAACCTTCCGTAAATCCTTGAACGACGAGGGTGCCTTTTGTACAAATGTTGTCGTTCAAAATAAACTCATGAATAATGAAATCTTGTGGTGGTGTAAGGTAAGCCTCTGCGCCGAGAACGATTGGTATTTTCGCTCAAATTCTTTGAATTCTGTGGTATCCGTCACTGTTTTCGTTTGCCTAACGAGAAAATCCGTAATATAGACTGAACATAGTCTGGTCTACGGAGAACGCTGCCGATAGGTACAAAGCTTGCTAATTCGGCTTGCATGTTATTGTTTCGCTGTTTCTGTTCTTCAAGATCGGAGAAGTTGCAGATTCCCGGAATATCGTTTGTTACTTTTATTTCGTCATATATCCCGAACTAACTCAGTTAATATTGCTTTGGTTTTGTTTGTATGTCACTAAAATCTTATAAATCCTGCCTCTCTAACAGGCGTGATCCGTGATCCGAACCTGAATATAATATGTTGTTAATGGCGACTTGCATTGAAACACTCACGCGACAGTGCACAACATAGATTCGTTGCTTCAGGCCATTCGCAGAGATGTAAATTAATCATTTGCACAAAACTCACTACCATTAGTATTTTATTGACTTCCTTTTTGTAAAACATGTTATTTTGATTCATTACCCAAAATTTGCAGTTCTCAGATTCGGACAGTAGATATGAACATCATGAAGATTGTTGTACGAAATGATGTTTGAAAGGAACAGTTGTGAATATATAATACAGTAACGTCGAATTAAATATATCCATTTTACGATGCTGGTGTCAAAGTGTGTATTTGGCGTTTTATTTTACTCAGAGTTTGATTTTAGTCCCAGTTTTTGTACGCATTTATTAATGCCCGTAACGCCCGATTAAAGCCAACGTTTTTGTTTGTGCTATTTTGGAAAAAATTATATGTACTGCGGACGTTAAAGTTGGAATCCGGTTTCATGCGTCGCTACCGTGGTCTTGTGACTTTAAATAACCATGTGTCGACCAACTACAAGCGTGACTAAATGTTCAGTACGATGGGTATGAAGTGATTTTGATGATGTTAATATTAACGAAATAGACCGCGTTGTATTCTTGGTATGCGTTACAACCGTTTGCAAACACTCGGGTTTGTTAAGTCAAATGTTAACCATTTAAAAATAACTATACGACAAATTGTCAATAAACAGGGAACTGATTAAAGCAAGTGTGGCGTCCTTTCGAGGGCTGTATTATTGGCGTATTTGCTCTTCAGTTAAAAATTTGGTTCCTAATGATTATTTTAGACAATTTCTCTATTTGAATTTATTTTCTGGTTGAGTTCACAAGTTCGTTTTGTCGTCAGAATTATAATATTTGAATAGACGCTGCCAATTAAGTATCATGTTTTCATAGGTCATAAGAATACTGACCTACCAATGTGTTATGTATGTAATGATCAGAAAGTTTCAATACTCATGTCTGTCTCTTCTCCAGCTTCAGCAAAGGGAACAGCAGAAACAGCAGGGTAAAAAGAAGCAACAAGGTGGTTCAAACAGCCCAAGACAGGTAAATATTGCTCTGTTTCTAACCATCTAAAAAGAAAGAATATGTGAAAGGAAAAGTTAAAAAGAGTATCAGTTGTTAAAGTATTAGTTGGCATTGCCTCTCAAATGCTTACTTGTTTCAGCTGAGTCAATAATTATTATAGGGCAGGACTGGTGCCAATAGCTGATTTGTTGAAAAAGGACAAGGACCTGCATAAAGGATAAACGTGATATATTTTTATTCCCCGAGGCATAATAACTGAAAAGGTTAAAGGCAATCTCTTAAAAAAATTTGCACCTTTGTTTGTTAATGATAACCAAATAACCACAAGTTATATTTGTTCTTCAAATTTGGGCCAAAAATCCAGATTGCAAAGTTCAGTTTTGGCAAAATGCTTCATAAAAGATTAACAGTAGAGTTGTTTTTTAAGTTCTGCATTTTTCTGTTGGTGGTTGTATATTGTGGCAATTAATGCCATTAAGATATTACATTTCTGTTTTGCAGAAGAAAATACATGGCCGTGTGGGGGTAAATTTTTTTTATTTGGGTGCTGAAAGTATCATGAATAAGCAAAAAGAAATGGTCATAGATACTTTCCGCACAAGTAGATAAATTATATTCCCAGTGAAGCGGCCATGTAGTGTTCTGTTCATTTTATAGATATTATATAGATTAGACATAAAACACAACTTTCTAAACAAACCAGCTGTGCAGCTGAGCGGAAAACTCTCTTGTAATCAGCTAATCATGTTAGTAACCAGGACAAAGCAAATACCCTCCCATGTGAAAGTCAAAAATAGTATCCTCACTGTGTTCAATGAAAATATGATTTTTTAGTAAAAGGAAAAATTCTGGTATTTCATCAGTATCTGTATAATAGATTTGTATATACTATTTTAGTGCATTTTTTGGTTATTCTTTTATTTAGAATGATTATTTTGGCACAGTTCACTGAACTATTGACAATGGTTTTCATCATCATTTTTTTTGATAATAATCATGAACTTTATTATGAGCATATAGTATTGAATTAGATATCGTCTTGTTAATGCTTTTGTTTATAATCAAAGTTTTTTATCCCTATCATATTACAGCAGAAAGAGAGCCATTATGATAAGCGTTCAGGTCGTGGTAGACAACATAGTCCAGTCACCACCTGGCAAGCTGCCTATCCCCAGTGGCCATTTGGGTTCAGGGCACCACGTTTTCAAGCAACAGCACCTTTGTATGCAGGATATCCTGCTGTAAGTCCATTGCTGTTTTGTTTCTATAAAGTATTCAACTGTTAAAAGTAACTACAATTTGCAATTTTGATTCTATAAACTGCTCAAAAGTAAATGTAATTGCAGGTTGCTCTGTTGATTCTATAAACTATTTGATTACTAAAACTATAACTATAAAATATTGTTATTCTGATTCTTCAAACTGCTAAAATACTAAGATTACTCAAATTCTATGAAAACTGGTATTTGGTTTTGTATTGGTTTGAAGTAGAAGTCCCTAAAAATAGAAGGTCCAGAAGACTCTGTAGACAATAATTTGTTTGTAAATTCTCATCTGTTACAGGGCTATGGAATACCAAATAATGCAGTAACAACTAACTCAAGATCTCGTGGAGATAGCCAAAGAGATGATGACGGTGAAGAAAAACTAAGCAAAACCAATCTTTATATCAGGGGTCTTAAACATTCTACTACAGATGAAGATTTAGTTAAGTTATGCGATAGGTATGTTGTAAGTTTGTACATCCCTTTACCTTGTGTTTGTTTTTTGATCATAAATTCATTGAAAATTTGTTGTTGTTGTAGGTTTGGCAACATAATATCAACAAAAGCAATTTTAGACAAGGACACTAATTTATGTAAAGGTAAGGTACTGGCCATGGGGGATATTAGTCCTTGTTATTGATGAGTCAATTATTATTTGATTGGTGGTTTGACACAAATGTTTCTTTGCCTTATGCCTTAAAGGTGTTTGGATTTGAAAAGATTTGTTTGTAAACATTACATCAGCTAAAATTTGCTTACATAAATATAGCGCAGATATGTTATGGCTCATAGAATACATTGTGGTTGGTAAAAATCAATGTTATTTTAGACATAAATATCAGTTTATAAAACACATAACCTCCTTTGCACTTGAGCTCATTCTTTGCCATTTAAGGTGTCAATCTTGTTGTAAGAAAGAATTTGAATAATACATACATTTGACCAAAACACAACAAAAGCTGCAGCTTACGAATTTTAAAAGGGGATCCTGAATAATATTAATAGTATTTTGCCTCAGATTGAGAAATTATAAGGGTCTATTTGGGTTCCTTCTTTTCGCAAAGAATCATACTAAAATAAGATCCCTCAAACTTTTCTTGTAGTTGTATTGATTACTTGAATCAACATTTTGCAGTTCTTGGATGGTATTTTGTGTAAGTTACTAGTATTTGGCTCACTAATTAATACAATAATATTACTGGTTAAACTTCATTTGCTTAGGTTATGGATTTGTGGATTTTGACAGTCCAACAGCAGCTAGGAAGGCTGTTTCTGCTTTGAATGACATTGGCATTCAGGCACAGATGGCAAAAGTAAGTATACTTGATTGTTACGTTTTCCCTCCACAATTTATTTTGTTTCCCATTTTGTTGTTAGCATTGTCATGATCAGCTAATCTTATGTTATGCCAACTTAGTAAAAAACAAAAGTTTAAAGTGCATATGAAGTGAAAACTTTTGTTACTTCAGTGGATAGACCTTGCTAAATGAGGACTAGTGATGAAAAAAATTTTGCCAAAATCATTCCCTGTTCTCGAGATATTGACTTTTAAAAATTGCATCTGATGACATCACGAGTGGTTCCGACAAATTTGTATTTTTCTAAAATCTGCTGCCAATCCATAAAATTTGGGTGGGTTTGAGCCAGACTTGGACTGATGATCCATCTGCCTCGGATGCATCAATAATCCAACTTAAGCTAAAATACACCAAAGTGCTACAGATTGGCAGCAGATTTTTTAAAAAAATGCAAATTCGTCGGAACCACTCGAGATGTCATCAGATGAAAATTTTAAACGTAAATATCTCAAGAACCAAGAAAGATTTTAGTAAAATATTTTCACCATTTTTCCTCATTTAGCAAGGTAATAAAATTTTCACTTCATAGGCACTTTAAAGTAGCTGTTGGCTAGACATCTTTGAGGTATCCTAAATTTTGCATTGTTCTTTTACTCTCAAGCAGTTTAAATTTTGTTGTTTAAGATTTTTGTAAATTAAATTCTTAAATTAGCTGAGTATTAAATCAGATTTCTGTGAAGTTAGTCATAAATAAGTGACTATCTCAAAATGTATTAAGGAAAAAAATTAACAGCTTTTATAGGGCAAAACATTTTATACCAAAGTTAATTAATTTGTTTTTTGTCATTGAAAATTGAATCTTTAAACTATCTGTTTTATACTGACTTTTGCCCTTACACTATTCATTTTCTAACATTTACTAGATATTTTCAACTTATCCACAGCAACAAGAGCAAGATCCAACTAATCTTTATTTCTTGAATCTGCCAAAAACTTATGATGAAAAGGTAAGAGCAGACCACAGTGTTGCTGTCTCTGGCTACATTGGCCATTTTATTTAAAATAAAATGCTTGGAAAAATTTTAGTTTCCTGTCTCTATTAAGTTATAGTGTGACTTTTACTTTGAGTAGTGCTCTCTTTTCTTCTTTTATGATGCATGCATGCATGGTTTTGCCCTGGTTTTGCATTAGTACTTCCAATTTTGTTTCTAAACACCTGCCATTTTGTTTGCTACAGTTGTTGGAACAAATGCTTTCTAAATTTGGAAAAGTAATATCAACACGAATTTTAAGAGACAACCTCAATAACAGCAAGGGAGTTGGATTTGCAAGGTATTTTAAAAATATTGTTTAGATATCAGTATCTGATAATGTCATTGAATCATTAATTAGTATGTTTTAATTTTTAAAGTTCTAACTGCTTTTAAATCTGTTTGTAAATTTAGAATGGAAAGCACTGAAATATGTGAACAAGTCATTAGTTTTTACAAGAAGTCCAAATTACCAGGTAAATAAAAAGGGTATACGCTAAAACATACCATGAAAAGTTTGTCTATAGATTATTAAATTAAATTATATGTTGTCTATGTTGAACTTCTGTTATCAGTTATATTTGTCTATGTAAGAATAAACTTGAAGCTATATTTATTGCATTATAAAAACAACAATTAATAGTCAGTGATGAATACTTTTAAGATAGGCTTACATATAAGTTAGCATATATGTCACAAACAATAGTCAGGAGTCATTTTTCTCCCCTTTCTCAAAATATGCTTTTTAATTATGATTCAACAAGATATCTTTTTTGGAGCTCAGAATAACTGACTTGTCAAAGCAAAATTTTGCTTTGTTTTGATAAAAACATGTGGTGTATTTCAAAAATGACAATAAGTTGAAACCTAAATACCTTATAAATGTGACCCAGAAAGTGATAATGATTTTGACTGTTCTGCACACACTTTTGATAAAAACTTATGAAATGAAGTTGATGTGCAGACTTTGCTGACAGTGTAATAATTTAATACAATAACTTGCTTGTCAATTGTACAGATTGAACAAAACATTTTTCTGATTTTTGCTTAGTAGCCCCATATTTGGAGCATGTTTTATTGCGTTGGGTATTCTATTAAATATTGTGTGGTGGATGTTGTGTGTAGGTGCTGATGAAGAGCTGGTTGTAAAATTTGCTGATGGCGGACCTAAGAAGAGACAGCAGCAACAAACCCAAAGTTTGTTTTTTAAGATTTTTAAGATACTGTTGATATATTAATTACTATATCTAATTTTTTATCTCATAATTCTGCTGTTGATTGTTGTACAAAGTTTTGAATGTAAATTTTGTATTTTTGCATAAGGTGACCAGAACTGGACAAGAAATAGACAAGAA
Source organism: Hydrozoanthus tunicans (assembly GCA_026413305.1). Classification (NCBI taxonomy): domain Eukaryota; kingdom Metazoa; phylum Cnidaria; class Anthozoa; order Zoantharia; family Hydrozoanthidae; genus Hydrozoanthus; species Hydrozoanthus tunicans. The sequence goes on from JAOBAT010121298.1 coordinate 16,162, forward strand.
GTGAGTTTCTCTTTTGATGTAGTTTTGCAAGAGAATAATAGAAATGTGTACTCTTATATAAAGCAGTTGCTAAATTTTATCATGAGGCCTAAAAGGGCAGGGCCAAACATTGAAGCTGTATCTTGTTTTAACTGTGACCAAAATTCAAGTGCTGATGACCTTATTTTTCATTAATTTTAGGCATGACTGTAATGGTTTGAAGTACTGTGCTTATGTTTGGTTCTCAGAACTAAATATTGTTACGAAAGCAGTGTAATTAAACAAAGTTAAAGTTAAATATACTTGATTGAAATAAATAGGTTTTTTTTGTTTAATATGCAATCAACTAGTAAATATAATTGGGTTGAAAATTAGCCTTAAAGTGGATTTGTTTATAGAGGTTCAAAACGGTAGCTGATATAAGGCCAAATAATATAATTGCATTAAGCGTGAAGTTTTTTAAGTAATAGCAGTTGAGAGCAGTATTGGTTTTACTTTCATTGCACCATTATTGGTCATAGTTATGTACTACATACTATTCAGCATAAAAAAAGTTTTGTTTAAAGCATTTTCCAAGAAAATTTGATAAAAGCATTTAAACTATACACAAATATCAAATAATTATTAATTCAACATAATATTTTACCAGAATATTTCTGTCTTGGGCTATACCGATGCTACAGTTGTACAGAATGGGTAAGTCTTAATTATATACTCAGTTGTTCTTGCATGATTTTCAAAATCCCAAATTTGCAATGTAAAATTATCGTACTATAAAATCTTATATTTTGACATAGCAATATTTTTTAAATTGAATTTAATGGTTATTGTAGATACAGTTTATATTTCTAAAATTATAAAAATTTGTAAATATGCAAAATTTTTTGGTTTATGGTTAACATGACTGTATATGATTATTTTTTTAGATCATCAGCATCATCTGTTAGGATGACATCTCACACTGGATTAATTCCTAGTCAGGTAAGTCAATTTATTATGTTACTCTGAAGTCACTAATGATAGTACAGAGCAGAATGGTGGTACAGGGTGGAAAAATCTTTCAAAATTAATAATAGTATAGAATGGAATAGTAGTATATATAGGATGGAAAGATTTTAGATACAAGTTTGTAAAATAAACTGTAATATTAATTTTAAAAAGTATGAAAAGACTTCTTTTCTTGGAGATTGGTGCTGCTTCTTGTCAAAAATGAGGATTGACGAATGTAAACACTGAGCTTTGTGTTGCAGAAAAAGAAAATATTGATAGTCTGAAAACCTGCAGTGGAGATGCATGGCTTTATTAAGGACTTAAGAGTATTTAATTATTTGTAACTATGGGGTTAGTTTCTGTGATAGAAGCCTTTTTTTATCATGTTTTTACTTCATATGTAATCAACTTAAAGCTTGCACTAAGCAATTACATTTGCACTTCATGTCAAGCAAATTTAAAAATGCAACAAGGTTGTTTATAAGTTTGAAAGCAGAAGATTAGTTTACAAAATACAAAAGGAGACTGAAAAGGAATGTTTGTTACTCAAAACTATTTTTTGCTTCCAGAAGAATCTGGCAATAAAAAGTTTTAAATGTTGTTCTTAGACTTTTATTTTTTATTTCAATGTGCAACAGGCAGTGTATGTACAAGGAGGACTACCAATAACAGCATATCCAGTAAGTTTTTCACATAGTCAGCAGAACTTTTTATTGTTTTTGAAAGACATCTTTAAAACCCTTCAGCCACAAATTATCAAACAACATGTTGCTAAAATCTTCACTTAAGAATCCATATTTTTCTGACATTATTAGTTTTCAATAATTTTGCTTTTATCATCAGTAGCTGCTATGTTGTTGTCGACGCAGTTGCGGAGCAGTTAGCATGTTCGGCTTATATAATCCTAGAGTTGTGAGTTTGGGCACTGGTCAGATAACTGTGTTGAGTCCTTGAGCAAGACACTTCCTCGACTTTAATCCAGTTGACTCAGCTGTAATAATGAGTACTAGCTTCTGCTGGAAGCTTACTTGTGATAGATTAGTGTCCTATCCAGGGGGAGTCAAAGACTCTCATTCTCCTAACACAGAACCCAGAAATTAGCACTGGCCCATTGAGTTACTTAGGCTCGAAAGGATTTAGCTTTACTATGTTTGCATGGTCAGTTCCTATTTCTTTATTTACCAATTGAAATGTCTTTCACAGTATGTTAGGAGAACTTTGATGTTAGAAAACTGAGGCTAAAAGAGTTAAAACTGTTTATGATAAAATTAGTCCTTTTGTACAGAGCATTCATTGTATTGTTTATTGCTTTTGTTATAGTTTCAGACACCAACAGGATGGACGCCTGCTCACAATCCTTACATCCAGCTTCAACCACAAATGCCAGTATGTTGATGTTTTTTGTTATGTATGTTCATTGTAAAGGTTGTGTCACAGTTTTCAACACCATTTTTTTCTGTCCCTGTACATTGATTAAATCTAGGGGGGGTGGGTGTGGATAGGTATAGACAGTGTGTGATAAGTACACATATGCATCCAACTTCTCTTTTTCACCACATCTTCTTAATAGAGTCAGATGGGAGTTAGCTCTAGCTCAGTGCAGGAGCATGGCATCAGCACAAGTCACTTGCAACATGGAACTGTACCCCAGCTGGCAGCCCAGATGGGCCAGCTCCAATTGTCTGGGTCCCAATATGTCACTAGCCCAGTGCACACTTCCTTTCCACAAACTGCATGGCACATGATGCAACAACAGGCTGCTCAGCACCAGCATCATTATATTGGACTAGAGGTTTGTCTGCAAAGATCTTTTTACACTTCTAGTAATAGCTAAAGAAACTCTTTGATCTTCTTTAGTTAGTAGTGATCAACATAGACATCTAGTTAGGTGTTGGAGTTATTTCCAAGAAATAGTTCTATGCACAACCAATGGTTGTGAACAGCCAAAAAGAGTTTGTTTTTTCTGCCAGTTGCTTAGAAAGTGGTTCCAATTTAGAACTTTATTTGAAATTTTAAGCACATATGGAGTTGTTCCATGTCCTCAGAGTTTGGAATATGATGTGTCTTGGTGAAAGTTTGAAGTTGGGTAGGACGTTTTGCATACTTCTTAGGCTGAAAATGGGTTGGGATCTTGTAAATAACCACCTCCCCCCATTTAAGAGGAGCTTGCTTGGTCTTCACTAATTCTCAATTTTTACAATAATTATTTAAGAATGTAAAGATTTTTTCTTCATTTTAGTCATTTTTTTTAAATTTGGTTTGGTTGTAGCTTAACACAGATTTCGAATCATTAATTCTATGACACTGATGAATCATATCTGCTTGACCTTTTTCAGCATTGTTATTTATACTTTTGTTCAAATCAGGGTGATTCACCTGGAATGGATCCTAATGAGCCCATACCACCAGTTTCCCCCCAGGCACACACTACCCTAACAGAGCAGGCTCAACAAGCACAATTAATGGAAGAGCAGCAGCGATTGGCTGTATTTGCTGCTTATCACCAAGCTCAAAGGTTAGACCTCAATTGAAAATGCAATCTTACTTGATTTGTAGTTAAGACTGTTAATGTAGCTTGTATAGTAGTGAATGTATACAAGTTGCATAGTTTTATGTAGCTTATGTGTAAAAAAAAGACAGTACAAAAACTCAGTATTTCTCTTTGAATTCTTTGTAGGAAATAGTGGTCTTTTGAAGAGAGTAAGCACTTTCGTAAGTATGACCTTTTGTGTTCTCATTATTTTTAATCGCTTGGCTCATGACAGAGTAAGTTTTCACACAGCCCCTGATTTAATTAAATTCAATAAAAAATTGCCAATGTCTATGAGCTTTTTTTTATTTACAGGAATTACAGAATTGGGAGTTGGATAAAGTTTGAATGAAAGCCAGTCTGTTAATCCTTGCACACCAAAGAGCTATCTTGTGAGGAATTCATGTTGACGTTCAAGTACAAATTCAATTAACAAGTTTCAATTCGCAGAAACAGGGATATATGTTTTTGCATTTAAATCCAAAGTTAAAATGATGACAGCTTTGTTTGCTTTTATTTATCTTGTTGTCTTGTTTTACAGTTTAAAAGTAAATCACAGATGGCAATATAAGAATCGTGGTCTTTACATTAACCTCTTTTTCACAAAACTTTGGTTAAGTAACTGTCAGGCTTTATTTTAAAATATAAGGTTATAGATCTAACATCAAAGTTATTTTTTGAGAAAATCAGGGGCAGTGAATCAAACTTGTTAAAGTTCAGTTTCAGTTTTGTAGTCTATGTTGATCTGAATATAAACTAAATCCTGTTGGATTTGTTACTATTCTTTGACAGTTGAAAGCCTTTCTGAATAGTAGTTAAAATTGTTGGATGAAACTGATTTAATTATAGTCTGAATTACTTTTTGTGGTCCACTCGTTTTAGTTATGGTTTTAAAAATTATTTTGATGTTTTAGTATTCTTATGATCAAGAATGCATTCGTCTTTAACATACTTTCTTGAAGATTTATTCCTAATTTTCACTTAGATGAACTTCACCTCTGGATTTTATTATAATGATTGGATATGCTCATTTGTCTGCAAATATCTCTACTTTTACATTTTTTTCAAGGTACTTTTTAAGCTGCATGGTAAGAAATCTTCACACTTAGTTTTGTACCATATAATACAAGCAGTTCTAATCATTTAGATTTAGTTGATAGAGTCTAGTTGTTTGTCAGGGTGAACAAATTATTTGAAAAAGGCGATATAAAAGAAATCAACCATTCAGTCTTAGTTTACAAAAATTTGAAATGTTGTAAAATTGGTGTGCATCAACAGAAGTAAACCGCCTTGCTTGTTTTAATTCCTTGTTTAGTTGAAAAACAACATGGGTCTCAAAACAAGAAACAAATATTTAGAGGATTCCATTTCTTTGTTTATGTTGGTACAGTTTGATAATTTGTTTTCAGAGGTGTTCTTAGTAATATGTATTTCTTTTGCTGTTTCATTTATTGGCTTCAGCTAAAGGAACGACCATTTGAGTAATTTACTTATGGGAATGGATGAGGGTGTTGGCTTTATATTTGTCAAAACAGTGTGTTGCCTTTACACCAGAGCTATTTGAGCACTTTGTGCTCATAAGAGCTGATTGCTAGACATTTGCTGCAGTCACCAACCTTATCGGGAAGTCAGCTTGTGCTTTCTCCTCAGTACTTTCGTTGACAAAATACAACAAATGGTCGTTTCTGTACCTCAACAAATGAAAAAAAGAAATGAATAAGGCATTATAGCTAGCCAGATCTTGGTATTTGTGAAGTTTTGGCTAACATTTGCTGCTACTCTTTCATCATGTATTACTTGAAATACAAAATTTTCTGGACATGTAATTGAAATCTATTTATATTACAGCTCTGTTTTTACTGAAAATTGGAGGCGGGTTCTCCTTATGTAACTTCCGCAGGTCGGAAAACAGAGGCAGAGTTTTGAAATTTTTAAAATTGTACAGAAATGTACATATATTCTTTTTCTTATTCTACTTGATGATTTAACTGAAGAAATCCGTTAAACCTGTGCATCACAGTCTTTTGAGAAAGTAGCTTAAATAGAAACCATCCTTAACCCATTCAGCCCCAAGCACAACTTTTAGTTTGCACCCTCCCAGCTGTGGCCCACCCCTAATGATACAACCATTTCGGAAGACTATAGTTTCTTATTGTTAGTTACTTGATTTCTTTGATCAGTTTCAACTCTTGCTTTACCAAATCTTAATGTTATGTTTGCATGAGTTATGTAAGTAAAAGTTATATCCTGATAAACTGGCTGGGGCTGAAAGGTGTTAAATTTAGTGTGTTTTTGGAAAGTTTAACGTAAGGAATTGTGACTAAGGAAACTTACTAAGGTAGATTTTTAGGTTTTATGTTGGATTTTGCAAAGAAACGAGAATTCGGCAGTTTGCTTAGTTCGTAGAAAGTGTTTCGGTATAACGGGGAAAGCCATGGATGCGTCATAAAGTCGTTTAGATCATCTCATAAATGAAGAGAATTTTGCATCAAATTAAGTACGTAAAAGATTGAAAAGCAAGTTGTAAAAATTTTGCGAGTTCTACCTTGCAAGAAATTTTTGCAGACGGTGAGCTCGGCTCAGCCGTTTTTTTGAAGCGAGAGATAAAATGAGCTAAACCCCTACTGAAAGTAAGTTTTTATTTTTTCAGCTGCACTGGCAAAATATCAGTGTTTGTTAATAATTGTAATTGGATTTCGCTCTATGTTGGCTGTGGTTGTGGTGTGGTGACGTTTCATGCTATACGTTTTGTCGTATATGTTCATTTGTGTCTCGTTGCAATGTTGGTGACATTTCATCCGAGGAGCTAAATTTTGGTTTGGTGGATAAACTTGATACGTTAAGATAGTTAAAGGTCGATTTTCTGAAAAAACTGTCTGCAAATAAAGAAGGCTAGTGGCTGGTCTAGTAAATCTTAATTGATACTTTTAAAGAACGTGATGGAGGCGTTTATAACTTGGCTATCGGTCAAGTGTTCAGCTTTGAATCAACATAGAAAGGGTGAAAGCCGGCTATTATATTCATATTCGGTTTAACTTGATTTTGAATTAAAATTATGTATAAATGGCAGGTAAATGTTTTCAAGTAGATCTCAAAACACGGAAAGTTGCTGATTTATCCAACAAAACAAAACAGTGCAAAGCTTCGAGGTACATTCAGTATCGAAACAGAAGTGCAAGTGTTAGTGATCAAAGCTTGATAAAGGCTGTGTGTTAGCAACAAAAAATTGTGTAAGACATTCGTGCGCTGTTTGTGCGGTCTTATGTAATGAGTTTGCTCCAATGTAATACACTGGATCAATTGAAAAAAAACAACATTGCTGCCATGTAGCAAAGAGTATCGGGACGGTTGTCTCAATTGAATTTCGATATCTTAACAAAGCCCTTTGCATGAAAGTGTGACTAGAGTAAGAAAAAAATATTTTTCACGTTGTCAAGAAGGCTCTCAGAAATCTGGTTGAGAGAGTTCCCTAAATTTTGAAATGTATGAAAGCATGCTTCATTCATTAAGTCTGTCGATTATTTTACTTTTGTTTCATAATTGTTTAATTTGAATGAGAAATTCTAGAATATGATAGAAGTCTGTGAAGTACGAGTTTTGATTGTGAAATGAAATCTTTTTAAGAATAATTAAAGTAAAACTTTGGACTGTTTTATCTGTTGTGTTCTTGCATAAAGTAGTTGTAGTATTCGATAGTATCAAACAAGGCCTATTGTACCGCGAACATTAACTCCGGACGAATCACCTTTCAAATCGAGATGTTGACTTGTACATCACCCTAAAACTGCCCGTAGAAAAGCAAAGAGAGAATCACTTAACCTCAAATTTGAAATACACAGGTTTGTTAGTACACAAGGTGCCTGTTGTCACCAGTTTCTTGTTCTTGTGCGGTGTAAGGCTTGCATTGCATTTTGGTAAGATGTACAGCTGCCATCTTGTTTAGGTTCGAGAGCCGATTAACTTTAAACCAGGGTAAACTCTTAACAAAACCTATTGGTTGTCATTGTAATTAACCTGGATTTGGGCTAATCGTTTTTTGAACAACTTGGCCCTGGTCAATTTAATATACCTTCCCCCAACCCATCCCCCCACACCAGTTTTCGGGATATTTGGCCGTGGAGTGATGGATAGGAAATGATTTCAAGTGCTTTGAAGAGACAAGCTAACATTTTAAAGGCAGAATGCAACACTGTCTAAAACGCAAAGTTGCAAGTCTCTTCGTATCTTGAAAACGTTTTTCATACATAGCCATACAAAAGACATGAAATTGCGTGTCTATGCTAGCTTGAATCGAAGTTTTAAAAGCTTTCGAACAAAACTGTTTAAGCAATTGAGCAAGAGGACATTTGACATACATTTTATATAAAAGAAATCAAGATACAAAAACTGAATCAGAACACATTAGTCATTACTTAAATTAACACAACGATTAAACTGTTTGACTGTGACATTGAACAGCAGACGGCTCTAGCCTCGGGTATGTAGAACAACATTTTTACACCGAAAGCTACAGGCGATACTGTACCCACAATAGGTAGCCTAAATTTGCAGTTATTAAAATTTAACAAAGCTGCATTAAAAGAAAACTGGTGTCAAGGCTCTGCAGGATACATGTTGTACACTACAAATTTGTATAGATATTTTTGACGTACCTTTATCATACAAGTTTCTGTTTTCTTGTTTTGAGTTTGTCCTGTAAATCTTGAACCCAGAAAAGTTCATAATGTTTTGAACTCAATTTTCAAAAAGGTTTTGGCAGGAGATTTTCGTCATCTTCTCCATAAGGTGGGACTGTAAGTAGTGGCCGGATTGGCGGGAAACTCGGGTACCGTTGTACTTGTTTGATAAAAAGGCGGGAAAAGGATGTCGCGAGCACGCGTTCATGTTCAAGTTCCCGCCACAACCGTGTTTTCTCCCAGTCTCTTTGCGCGTACTGGCGTCCCCGCGTTGTCATTGCTCAAAGTCTCTAGTGTGAAAATAAACGGCGACGGAGAAGAATAAAACACCGAAAAAGTTACATTCATGAAAAGGCCAGTTTGATCTTATGACAACTAATAAACATTTTTTTAATTTCACCGTAACAAACTCTTGCAAACATATCGGTTGCTCCACAGCTGTCCCGTAGCATGTACTCAAATCACGGACCTTTGGAAAACCCGACAGCGAGTATTGTTTTTTCTTATCCGAATCATGATCAGTGTAAACATTTGTTTTAGGGAAGCCTTGCATATCGATTTTGCCTACAAGAAACGTCAATTTTACGTCAGTTTCTCTCGAGAGTCAAAATCCCCCTCTCCCCCTTTAGAAACGTCAAAATTATTTACCGATCTTTTAGTGCTTTGAAAACATTGTTAAGTCATGTCTTCGATGAGCATTAATGAGCACTCGATGAGCGTTTTGTCATTAAATGTTTCAAAATAGATTTGGTTCTGCTCAAACTTCTGTCAGTCTTCAAACTAAAAAAAACACAGTAACCGTATATGCCAAAAAGTATAAAGTCAGTTGGAAGTATAATAAAAGCTGAAAGTATATTAAATTCATCAATGGCACCGCTTTTTCATGTTTTTGATATCAGAGCTGTGCTATACCACTGCCTTCAGTAGCTGCTATCAAATCGTAAGTAAACACAAAAAGTAGTCTGCACGAAATATATTTTCTAACCGATAAGTAGAAAGCTAAGATTTTTTATATCCCTTTTCAAGATGTTTCCAAAAATTCCAGAATTTTTTTAACAAAAACATCGAATTTTCCCACGACGTGTCACATAAAAGCGTCACTTTCGCCAACCCCCCACACCGAAGGCGAAACTGTAAAATGGACGTTTCGATATGCGAGGCTTCCCAACCTGTTGGGCTGCTTTTCACAACCTGGTGAGGTTTTAGCCGCCAACCTTAGTCCTGGTCGGCAATTCTGGAAAAAAGCCTGATCAAACTTTGATAAACCTGTGTAACAGACCTGGTGATACCCAACCCGTTGAGCAGTTTTCCACAACCTGGTGAGATTTTAGCCAGCCTGGGCCCTGGTCGGCAGTTCTGGAAAAAAGCCTAATCAAATTTTCAATTGATAAACCTGGTGAAAAGTTAAACCTCCCTTGCGACCTAGTGGAGTTTGTGTTTTTTTATATTCTTCGGTCTTGTTGAAGCGGTAGACTACAACGAGAGATTTTTGGCGGGAAGCTAGTAGCGGGTGTGTTTCAGATTGTGTTCAGGTTCAAGAAAGTACAAGGATCAGAGCTCTCAAGTCATGCACTGAGTTTGAGACAAACGAGTAGTTCACGCATTAGCATACTAGAAGTTGTGCCTTGTTCTAGTAAATTGGTGCGTTTCCGGCAACGGAGAAGTGCAAAAATCAAATTTTTTTCGGGGGATCAGATCCCTGGACCTTCGACCATCACTCAGCATACTATCTCCGGCACTCTTTGGTAAACCACAATCTTTGAGCAAAGCTATGGAAGATGTGGCCGTTATTCATTGACACTAACATGGCCTGGTAACATTTTAAAGGGAACCTGCACTCCAAAGCTACGTTTAGAAGGGTTTTCTAATGCCAAACAAAAAATTATCCAGTTACGTGGAAGGTCTGATTTAATATGATTAAGCTGTAAGTTTATATTTCAACGAAACAACACAAACATATCTTAAAATAGATTTTATTTGGTTACTTTTAGTAATAAAATAGTTTCACTCGATGAACACACAAGCTTGTTTGACCACGCTCAACACACCATTTTAGCTATTTGTTAATACCATTCGGAATAATTCAATCTTTAAAAGAACAACAAAGTCAGTGGTATTCCTACCTAGCATCTGAAATTGGCGCATGCGTGGTAGCTAAGATACCCAATGTGAAGAAAATTTCAAGAATGGAAACGTATTTATATGTACCATGTACACGCGAAAGTTAAAAGCTCTATGGCTGCAATTTTCCCTTGTTCACCGTACCAATGCAAAAGGTGAACATTAAGAAACAAATTGTGCTTTCCTAGGTAAATGCAGAACCATGAACTAATGCAGAAAAGTGACACCCAAAGTCAAATTCACGTATATACGAGTTCCTGATAACGCTATCTTCAAAAGTTGAGGAAGCACACACACATATCCCGGATGCTACGCGTACCAAACTGCAGGACGAAAGACGTGTATCAAAGGACTCGCAAATACAGTTATTTATTTGGTTTCTGTTTTGATTCGACTTTAAAAGTTCTATGGTTTCGAAGAACACATCTCAGAAACTGCGTAAGTCGTACGGCAAAACTGTAGCACGCTGAAGTAAGGGTGTTTGTCAAATGTTTTGGTTTCTGTAGCATGAAAAAACTAAGCTGGGTCCTTTGAAAAACAACGTGTTTTGACCTGCCGAAGTAAAAACTTTGCAACGTTAACTAGTTGTTGCTTTTCCTAGGCTAGAGGCTGGCATGACGAAACCAGGAGAGCAACAATAAAAACGTCATTAAAACACCTTTTCGTTGTCTCTGTACAACGCACACATATATTAATTTATTCTCGTTAAAACTTTCTGTCAATTCATTCACGCAATATTTACAGCTATGCTAAAATCTTTTAAATGTTTAGTCACCAAACAACGAAAGTTTGCAGATGCATGTCACACTGTCTCAAAATACACAATTAAGGCTTATGAACCCGTTATGTTATGCGTTTAAAACGTTAATCAAGCAATAACGGGAAATGTGTTTCAAATAAGAAAAAAAAGCTGTTTCAGGAATCATCTCGTTTTTGTCCTGTTTCTTAAAAGTAGCTGCCTGAGGGTCACAACAGCCCAGAATAGTTCTAGAATCTCTTTTCGATAGATCTCAAAATAAAGAACAGCGCCTGGAACAGACCGTGACAAACAGCATATAATTTAACTACTGCAAAGCAGGAACTTTTACCGCCATTTAGCGCAAACAATGTTGTGAATGACTCAACAATCTAACTAAACTAATTGGGGTTACGACAAGCTCAACTTAATCGAAATCCTCGACCAGCGGGGAAAAGAAAGATAAGGTTAAATCAGCAAGGATGTTTACTATCAGTGCACAACTAGCAATGGCTTGGTTACCATCTGTGACTAACAGCAGGCTTGGTTACCATCTGTGGCAAGCAGCAGGCTTGGTTACAATCTGTGGCTAGCAGATATATCTATAGTAGCAGGCGTGGTTGCTAACTGTGGCTGGCAGCAGGCGAAGTGCCTATCGGGCCAAGGGGAACGGTTCGGTTCCTGAGAGAAAAAAAACGGAACAATGTTTGAAAATGGAATACACTATAGGAAATCTCCGTTACAAATACGAAAGATACTCTTATTTACCAGTTTTGGATTACCTTTTTTTCTATATTCAGTAATTAGCTTTGTTTGATCAACTTCTAGGTACATATAATAAAAATTATGATTCCATCTATCAACACAGTGATACAACTACTTTTAACTTGCATGGCTGATCCTCTCTACTGTTTTTGGAAGCTTTAGTCTAATTTATTACTTAACGTATTGCAGTCAACAACAGGCTCGAGTTTGAACCTTCGACTCACCTCACATGTGGAGACATATCGTAATAACCACTCTCCATCAAAACGTTCTCGATTATCGTCTGAAAAATAAAAACCCGATTAATGATTGCGGTGTAAATTATAGGTTTCACTTTTCACGCGTTGAATCAGCTAGCTCTAGTTTTGAGCAAGAACCCACACTGAAAGAATACTTGTTAGCTAAAGACCATTTTGAAGTTACTAAAGACCTTTATGCGTACTGTTTTTAATCAGTAGGTTTAACCATAACCTTGGTACCTGTCTTAGCCTTATTCGTCTGTTTTTTGTTACTATCAGAGTCAACACCTTCATCATTCTCATTATATTCATTTACTTTTATCATCATTAGTACATCATCAGTGATTATCTTCGTTTGTTTAATGGACGTCATAATCACAAAACCCACATTTTAATCTTTTTATCAATATCATCATCAAATCATCATTTAACCAGCATAAATGTCATAAAATAAAGCAGTACAGTAACAATGATCAACATCACCATTAAAATAGCATATTTGTCATTCATACAAGCATTAGAAAGCAGATACGAATGCAGGTACCTGCATGTGTTCGTAGGAAATTCCAATTTCTTGTCCATCTGCCGTCTCCAAACCAATACTACTTACTGTAGAAAAAAACCCAAAAGTCTTCTGTTAGTAACTGTCTAACTCATAAATTTTAAGATAAATTACAAATCTACATCACATTTTCAATCACATAACCTTATCAAGCTTCATTGATAAAGCGTCAAGTCTGAGAAGAGCCACTGATCCAAGCTAAAAAATGGAGCTTAAAACTCTGCACCATTTTTTGTGGTTTCACCATTTTGTAGTTTTTGGCAAAATACGGCAATAAATAGATAGTACGACTAGAGACAGTAGTTCCATACACTTGCCAAAGGCACCCGACCCCTCCACCGACAGGAAGGAAATATATAAATATATTTCTCGCACAACTAAATGGAATGAACGTCGAATTACTTCAACCCTTACAAGTTCATACCATAGTATTTCGATTACCATATCCTTAAACCTTATAATTAGACTATAAAACATCTGGCTTCTTTTGCTACAGTAAGTAAATATAGTGTGCTCCCACGCTCTGTACTAACCCAGTTTCTCTGTATTATCTTGCTGGTGTAAGTGTGATGGATCACCAAAGCCAAACTTGAGATCGATCAGTTCTCTGGATCCTTCAATAACCTAAAAACAAGTACAACTATTATAAGTCATTGTTTTTCAATAATATTGAGTCCATAGTTTCTTACCGAGTCGATTGTACTTAACCCAATTTGTGTTTGTTTCTGAGCTACGAGTAGGATGATTTCGACGCTTTAATAAGCGTTTTTACTTAGCTGTCCAGTAAGGGACGAGATAGGAAACTAAAGAGATAGGAGGGAGGAGGTGAAAAGAGGGATGAGATAGAGAGACTAAGAGGGGGTGAAAATAGGGTAAGACTGGGAGTGTAAATGAGAGGGAAGTAGGGGTAGATAGAGGAACGGAGAGAGGTGAGGATAGAAAGTAGGAATACGGTTTTTATCTCAACCGGGTTAACGCAAATGCATTCCAACTCCATACAAACTGGAAAAGAAAGTGGGCAAAAAAGATAACCAAAATTAGTGCCTTTGGTCTGCAGCTACTGAGTGACGCAAACCATTTTTTCGCTATCAAGCACGTGTAGTTCTTAGTTGGAATAAAGTCTAGACTTCCGATTTCCCTTAGCTCACTAATTTACTTCTGGTTTAGATGAAGCTAAAGTTCTGTTTAAGTCAAGTTCAAACTGTTTGACGTAAAAAAAAATTGGAGACGCAAAACCGTTGTTGTTTTAAAGTACTGTACCTTTTTCAGTTCGCTCTTCAAATTAAACGAACTACTCTGTGGCGCAAACAAAGCTCTCTTGAAACTCTCGATTATCCTTCTTTGAGGATTCGGTGACAGCGTCGGGGGAAGCTGTAAAAATATCAGAAAGAAAACATTTCTAAGATATATAAGACAACATGGACTACTATGATTCCATACTCAACAAAATACCCAAAAAGCTAAATTATATCAACATGTGTTAAAACTTGTCAACAGCGAATTGTACATAAGGTAGAATAAACTATTTTAAAATAAGATGAGTCTTGTAGACCCTCCCAAATGTTTCTTTCTTCTAAATCTCAAAAGATGGTGTGTTGTTTAACAAGGGAATAAAGAATCAAACACAGTGGGCAAGGGAAACTCAACTTAGCAAAAAGAAAAAGCAAAGATACAGGTAAAGATTAAGCACTGATGTAACGATTTCTTTTAGCGAAAAGCTTGTCGAGAAAATCAGGGACGATAACAACTCCAAACTGTCATATTGATATATATCACTGAATATAGTGGAGTAAATAGGAAAATAATTGACTAATTGCATGCTGTGAGATTAGCGGAGTAGTTACCATTGCAGTTCTTAAAAAAAGGTACAAAAGAATTAAATCGGTGCCCAAAGTCATATCAGAATAACCGTGCTTTTGTTATACGTACGTGTAATATCTAAAGCCATGGTACAATTGGGAATCTTTAAAGGACAATTTCTAAAAATTGCATTGCAGCATACCTGTGTAATAAATATAATCTTGTGTAATTGGTGGAGCATCTGCAAGATTGGATCGCTAATCTGGCGGACTTTCCTGGGTGATATGCTGAGAGTCGCGGCCGCTGACGCTAAACAAAACAAAAACCAAGACAGGTTGTCAAAATTCTGTCGATAGCCGAGATAAGAGGAAAGAACCCGGCTCAGCTTACACTGGATTTATGTTGTCGAGCTTGGTTGCCTTTGTTGTGTCGTAGTAAAAGAAAGTATCGCAACGAGAACCGATATACTGGTCGCGTATATAAGATGATTTGACACCAGTCCCATTTTCAAAAGGCAGGAGATTAGGTTTGTTAACCACATAAGGAGACAATACCAAATCTTATGGTCATATGAACTGCAATAAAAACGTTTTACTTACGAGGCCTAGCTTTCAGCTGTCCTGAATTTTGCCTTCGGTAGGTCTCAGCAGTAGAGCTTTCGGGAGAAGAGGAAGAATGTTGGTACAAGTACAGCGCATGCCCACGCATGCAGTTTAGACAGAAACAAAAAAATCACTCAAGATCGCACAGGCGTAAACATACTATATACACAACAACACCCCAAAATAAGGATGTCCTCAAAGCCGTGTATAAAGCAACAACTGTTTCGACAAACCCCATACTGCAGTTAAGACTTTTAGGTCAGTTTCAGCCTAGTATAACTGAAATTAGAAATGTTTTTTAAAGTGCATATATTGCTAACAACTTTTTAAGGATCAGGTCATTTCATATACAGTTTAAAGTACTTCTGTAAAAAATTTTTCGAAATTTGATCAAATTGTTTTTTTCTATAGTGGCTCGAACTAGCAAAATTTACAGACATCTTGGTTCACGACCGCGATTTCGGGGGACTGGGCTGTGCCGTCATTCCCGACTTAAAATATCGAGCAAATGAGATCTTTCTAAACACAGAAGTACAAAAGAACCGAGAACTGTATGAGGAATTGGAATGTACTTCTGAATCAAAAATCTCTGGGTCATTCGTGTCCATCTTGCTGTGTTTTGATACAGAGATTACGGGGAATTACGTCATAACCCAGTCCCCTTAAATTAAATGCGGTCGTGAACCAACAAAACTTGAACTTCAAATAAGTATAAAAAATCGAGAATACGACCGATTTCAAAAATTCTTTTCTTTAACGTCCTTAGTTTCCAAACACTTTTAGTGGTAACAAAAATAATTGTTAGTATTATAGGTACTTTAAAAATACCTCATGAAAGAGTCTTAAGTTGTTGAGTTTAGTGTCCACCCTTGATAGTGAAAATGTTAATCCCTACAGCAAGTTTATAAAAAGTCAAAATACCTGCTCTGTGTCCGCCTGCAGGTGGCAATGTCTACTGCGCTGGGTGAGGGTATGGGAGCGCTGGTTGTTCCCGGAACTGATGGGGTAAGAGTTGGCACAGAGTTTGCAGTAGGTTTGCAAACAGCTGGTAAATCCATCGTCAAAGGCCTCCTTGCACCCTTTCGAGGTCCTGGAGGTTTCGGTACGGCAAAAGTATTGGCTTTGTCCCCTATTGCTTTACTGGGGTGTGAGCTTGTTTCACTGTTCGACCGAGTTAAGCAAGGTCTTTCGTTTTGTGTTTTGCTAGCTGAGTGAGCAATGTCACCATTTTTAGCTTTAGAAGAGTTTGACTTGTCCGTTACAACCGGCTTAAGATCCTTTTTATGTCGCCTAGAGAAAGATAAATTCGGGGATGCGGGTTTCCCCCCATTTTGCTCTGGGTTGCTGGTAATGTTTGAGTTGATATCTAACACACAGCCGCTGTCAGTTGAGCTAAAAACAGTCCTCGAGTCTCCCTGAGGAATAGATTCTGTGTCCGCTGCCCGATGATATTCGGCATACTCCTCTGCCATTTCGAAGACACTGTCACTACTATCGGGTGCACTGCGTAGGCTTGTCGCACCCCCGCTACTCGACAGGTTCACAAGTTTGTCGTATCGTTCCTGGGAAGCCCAGAAAAGACGGTGATAATTCTGCATATTTCGGTTGGCTTCAATGTAATGCCTAAAGACAAAAAAAATCGTTTAACATTCATAAAATCACCACTGAGGCGAACAAGTGTCAGAAACCTGCGATTTCATACTTTTTGAGGCATGTATATGTGCCAGAAATTTTGGGAACGTGTGGACTTTATAGTTAATAATGGTTTAGTTATTTTCTTTACTTTTACTAGCGTTGTTCAGTTCACTTAGTGGTTGGCTCTGCCTAAATTGTACTACAATCGGTACAGGGTTCAAAAAAGCCGAAACGAATACTGGAATTGCATACAGTTTGGATGAACAGTAACTGTATTATGCTTCTATTTCAGCAACATGCATATATAGTTTGTCTGTACAGATTTAAATTTGCGCCACATTCGCCAGAGTTTAAACGCGCGCACAACCCTTTTCAGGCGTTATACGTGCTACTCTCTGATTGGATTAATCTCCTTTTGCAGCCGTCACATACCTCAACTGATATGCCTACTCCGGGTCGTTAAGTCGCCGCGATTTAGAGCGATCTTTTGCGACTTAAGGCGATTTAAGAAAAATGGGGTGAGAAGTACGATATAAGGAAAAATGATGTGAAAAATGACTGCGCCTTAGTTCGATTTAAGGCCTAACTGGCCTAACTGATAACATCACTCGCTGTTTGAACGAGATTTTCAGCTCCTAAACTTTAGCACACTGGCCATACAAGACCAATATTGCCATAAAACAACGATTTATTACTTGGATACCTTTGAGTTCGTTTTCGTTCCCTGTCAAGTTTCCTCTCGAGGTTTATTTCATTGTTTCTCATCTTGTCCATATAGGTCAGCATGATGTCACTCATCTGTGCTGCAACCTACAAACCGAGCATTACGTCATTATGACACGTGGTAATACCATTTTCAGCTTTCTATGTCGTGTAAATATTCCGGTTGAAGCTCTATTCTATCTTTTCAAAAAAATTTTCGTGTTTTTTAAATGTTTTCGTCCTATTTGTGCGTTTTTTTTTCATTCCAAATCTATCAGCTTGCAACTTAAAGACGCTCTTTGTGCGATTGGCTTAAGAATTCAACCACTTGTATTGTTTTCCCATCTTCTGTTTGTGTTCCCATCTCGACTGCCTATTTCTAAAACAAACCTTGATTTGTTGATTTCAGGGGCGGCTGTTTTGTTTCTTATAGGAGTTAGAAAATGAAATCAGCAGTAAATTAAAAAAGCTAAATTATGTAGTATAATCAAGCACACATCGTTATAGTTACTCCTACTGTGATAGTGACAAAGACTAATGTGTTGATGACTGAAAAACAAATGCTATTCTAATGGTGACGGTAACAAAGTTAAATACTTACTCCAACAATGTCCGGCCTTTCATCTGGGTTTGCCTTTAAACAACTGTGTAAAAAACGCGGTAAACTCAAGATTAATTATTAAAGCTATGTACGTTGAAAATCGGATAGGGTAAGAGGTTTTTCTTGAAATTATTAATTTTTTTTCTAATTTCAATCAGGCATTACTGAAAATGACCACAGCGTCGAAAACGTTTTACAAAATTTTAAAAAAACCCTTTGAGCCTATCATTTTATACCTAACATTATGATAAAATGATGTATCATGCTAATAAATAGAATCGTTCATTACAAAACACAAAATAATCTACCGAAGTCTCCCACTGAAATCTGTTGGACAGACACGCCCCTCCTATTAAGTTGTTATTCGTAATTAAAAGATTGATCCAACTTTTGACAATCATCAGTTTAAAGCCACGAGCGCCCGCTTTTGCTTTTTGTCACTCGAGCGTTTTCAGATTGTTTTGCAAATGTAGTTTTCACCTGACATCAAATCGGCTATGTTGGTGTCAGTGAGCAAAAGAATTGCGATGATTTATTTTGTTTAGGACATGAACGTTTAGTCTTTTGTCTTTGGCGTCAAGGGAGCGCATGAAAACGAAGAATAGTCATTTCCCTATCAGCTGACGTTGTGTTCCGGAAGGAAGAAACCCAACTCATTCTTAACAAAACCCATTAATTTCCAAAATGAAAAAGTTACAGTTTTAACTTGCTCCCCTCCCCCATCCCGGCCAGTTCAACTTCTCTATCAGCAAACGCTTTTAATTCATCGTCCGAGTGCTGGCCAGGAGATATTGCTTCGTGCAACATATTCATCCCCATTCCACCCCAACCCTACTATTTGAACTAGCAGCTCCCTACCCGGCTTAAAACCAAAGTTCTTACTCACCAACTAACAACCGATGACACTCTGTCCGAGTACAAGCCAGAAGGAATGGGTTCGTACTGCGCTTCTACTATCTAGAGAAAAAAAAGGCCATCCGTTGTTATAACCCTAAAGGCGTTCGACCGCACAAATGACATTCAAACAGTTTGTTTCCGTAAGTGTTAAAACAGCTCTTGTTCACGTTATCTAGGAGACGAATTCAACGATAATTTAGTGTAGAAAATAAAGAAGTTATCTTGAAAATGAAACAAGTTCTACTGCGTAAAAGACGTAGACAAACAACGGAAAGAATTTCTGAATTCTAGAACGTCTTTATGAACTCTTGACACCTCCTCTGTTAATACATTAAAGTGATATTGAATCAAACTCGCAACTTATAATGGAATTATTTTACGTAAGCTCTGCGCACGACCCAGGACCAGGGTTTATCTCTAAATACCCGCCCAAGGGAATTAAAGAAATACTACCGAAAAAGGCAACAGTTAAAGTGGTCTGTATGTAACATTAAAACAGGCCACGAAAACAACCGGAAATTAGACGCAGATCTCAGCCATACCTTAGTTGCTAAAGCTAACATGTTGGATGAGTAGAAGGGTGGTTTAAGTGTAGCCATCTGGTACAAGATACATCCCGCTGCCCACACATCTGCCTTCTCCCCGTACGGTTGGCTCTGGACTACTTCCGGGCTAAATGAAAACACACTTTTGATTAGCCTCTGCCGCTTAGTTTATGTAACACTGGTTTAACCAAAACTTGACAGTTTGCTATAACGGTTAGTGTCTGTCAGTCTGTCTGTCTGTCTGTCCACACGGCCTCTTCCGTAAAGAGGTTTTAAACGGAAGAAATCGACCGTAGTTAAGTAAAGTATCTACTTACCTATCTGTCGGTCTGTCTGTCTTTCTGTCTCTCTTTCTGTCTGTCTTTCAGTCTATCTATCTGTTTGTCTGTCTGTCCGTCTGTCTGTCCGTCTGTATGTCTGCCTGTCTGTCTATTTATTTATGTCTGTCTGCCCGTCAGTCTCTCTGTCTGTCTATTCGTGTAACTAGCTCAGTACAAGAGGAGGGCCTTAACTGAGATAACCAATCAGGAACAATTGAAACATAAGTAGTACTATATGACGCACCATGAATAGAGAATCGTTCCCACGACTGACGTCATCTTACTTGCATCAGGATTTCTTTGCTTTGCAAGACCAAAATCAGCTGAAGAAATGATTACACATACGAGAACAAACTCAGTCCTCCTATACAAAAGAACTTACAAAGCGATCCCTAGATAACTGTTCTTACAGATTAACCCTTAGGTAAGTATATTGTTATAAGGGGCGTTGTAAACCAAAAGCCACTCACAAACTGGCCTTCAGGTTGAGGGCGGCATGGCATACGCAACAGAAACATTAGTTAGAAATTTTTTAAGTTAAGAGAATATGCTCGAAATGGCGCCAACCGAGCCTCCCAAAAAGTAGCTCTAATATTATACAACCAAGACAAACATCCCCCACCCCAAACAA
>JAOBAT010121299.1:0-13419 GCA_026413305.1 Hydrozoanthus tunicans
CTCTCTCTCTCTCTCTCTCTCTCTCTCTCTCTCTCTCTCTCTCTCTCTCTCTCTCTCACACACACACACACACACACTCTCTCTCTGTGTGTTAAGTTCCCTCCCGTCTAGAACTTCAAGTTTTAAATAAGCCGCCCTCTCTCTCTCTGTCTAATAAGGCCCCCCCGTCAAGAACTTCAAGTTTCTTAAAATAACCCCCCCCCTGTCCCTTATAATAAGTCCCCCGTTTGTAAGGTCTGAAGATAAATAAACTCCCGGGGACTTGATAGAGCGTTTGCGGTAATTGGAGTATTTTCAGTATGAAAAATTACTTGTTCTTAACTTCTTTGTCTGAAGAACGTCAGTGGAGTATGTCGGCGCGGTGATGTTTCTAAACGTGAATGTTCTTTCGTTTCAGACTTTACAGAGTTGTGTTACGACTCCAGTGAAGAGAAGCAATTTGATACAGACGGCGAGTACGAGATTTTATAGGGACTTTTGCTGGCATTCCGCCGGTTAAACTATTTACTGTTTCAAACTTTGAATACAAGGACGGATACTCAAGGCGCTGAGGTCTTTCATTGCTGGTTGGAAAGAAATAGGACAGAAAATATCGGTGAAGGATGAAAGGCGACAAACTGTAATCATTGCCTTTTCGCTCGCTTGCTAAGGGGGGGTGGAGGGGGGTCAAAACTTTGGCCTTTCTTAGGGACCCGACTTTTTTTTCTGGGGAGGGGGTTACCATCAACATACACCTCAATCCCTCGTATGGGGTATCGGGGGGGTACTATACCCACTACCACCACTTTAAAAGCCGATAACGGGCAGGAGGATCGTGGAACACACAACTGCTAACCTCAATCTTCAAAAGTTTATAACGTTGTGTCGAATATTTATCTTCTAACTACGTTCACTTAGAAGGGCCAAATTTTTGACCTACTATTACATGAAAGGGGTTTGAAGGGACCCAATTATTTTTCTGTGACGTAAAATCGGCTGGGTGATAGTTACAGACGAAATTCGGATACGATTTTTGTCGTGAGGAAAGATCTGACAAGCTAAATCCCACACCGTCTGATCAGACATCGTCGGCTAGTGTGTGGCAGTAACTGATATTTTGCCTAAACTACTTTGTGCATCAGCCAGTGAGAAGCGAAGTCGCAAACATGTCACAAGTAAAAATGGTACGTAGCTATGCTTCTGGACCGATAAATCTCCCGAAAAAAAAATCGGTTAGTGCCTCGTGAGCTACGATCAGATCAAATTTATACCTGACAAAAAATCGGTGTCTTTCAGACCAAAATTGGAAAAAAAATTGTGTAGTGTGTGGCGGCCTTTAGGAATGATCTAACTGTTGCTAACTAAGCTCAATTCGAACTAAGTGAGTTTTATTATCTAATACAGTTTTGATAATACTCATCAGTTTAAGTTAAAAACACGGGAGTTTAATTTAAAATCCAAAATTTACCAAAAGTGTCCTGTTTCCCAGAGCTTAAAGGAATTCTCCACTGTATATCGTTTTTGGCCTCAAATGAAACTTTTAGTAAGTATGTGTCAATGTCAGCAGCACAAATTTGAAAATTGGGTGCGTCTAACTTGCGCCAAGCCATTAGATTTGATCAGTTTTACTGTCTGAATTTCCTGGGCGCCGCCATTTTGAATTGTGACGTAACTTGACGTAACGTAACCGCCATTTTGAATTGTGACGTAACTTTTGAAATCAAAGGTTTCTCGTGCGAAGGCCCCGCCGGCTAAGAGAAACGATGGGCTCTGGGGACGAGAATGAACGGTTATGAACGAGAAGGGGTCTGGCACTGCAACCAAGTTACCAGCGTTATGCAAGGAGAAGTTAGATATTGATTAACTGGGCCCACTGATTTACAAAGGTTGACCAGAACTAACGCATGGTTCCATTTATCACCTTCGTTCTTGTTTCCATCCTTGTAGAGACTAATTTGAGCTGTAGTTTTAGAATCGACAAGTATTTTCCGTGAGAAAATCTAACAATCTACAAAAACCGAAAACTTTTCCTTAGAGAAGAAAAAAGAAGAACCTTGGCCTGGTTCGATCTCGTTTCTAGACCCAACGTTGGCCATAAGGAACGTGGGCCCTGGGAACGAGATTAGACCTGGTTTGGACTGAAATGGTTATAGGGACATGCACAGAATAAAAAACGGATAATTACATTCAGTACCTCAATTCGGTACACTAGACCTATTTTCTCGAACTAATTAACTTTATAAAGCTTAAGCATTCCAACTAAATAATAAATACTAAATTGACTATTTTAAAGATAGAATGATGACGTGACAAACTTGATCTCGTACGGGCCGATTAGAAATACCGTGGACGCTCTAACATGCCCCCCCCGGGGGGACTCATTTATTTTTAGACCTTCCAGACAGGGAGCTTATTAGTGGGGGGGGGGGGATTGGTTAAAAAGTGTCGATAGCCAAAGACAGAAAACACCATGAATTCCAATTACCAAACACAATAGCATCTGGTAATGCTGCGCTTCTCTATATAACTTTATAACCAGCACTTTTTAAAACATTTAAAAAACATTTTGTACCGTGGGCACAAAATTTTTACACAATACGTTACAAATTTTGAGCTCCACCGTCTTTATGTTTGGGGGGAGAAGAAGGGCAGTTAATTGGAAAGGGGCTCGTTTCAAATTTCAAGCTCTAGACGGGAGACTTAGAGCGTTTACGATAAACTTGATTTTCAACCCGTGACTTGTAAGGTGGCCTAATAATTAGTTTGTATACTATCATAAGTTATATAGTTTTATCTTCGAGTACAACTGAAAATTAAATCACTTACTGGAAATTCCTACATGAATACGACGTTTCGGCCGTCTCGCACGGCCTTCTTCGGGTTTCTATAAATAGGTTTATATTCAAGTGCTGAAAGCTTCTCTCACGAGTGAGCAACTCGTTTTATTGATACTGGCAAAGTTCCTACACAAAGTCGACTTTTCTAAAAGACGGGCGCGTGCCCGAGCGGGAAGCTCTCTTTTAATTGGCTAATCACGTTAGTTACCATGGCGACATCAATATTCTCACATGTGAAAGATAGTAATAGTATCTTCAATGCGCGCGATGAAGATATGGCTTTTTAGTTAAAGGAAAAACCCTGACCAGTATTTCTGCAGCATCTATACAATAAATCCATAATACTTCTGTAACTTTGATATATACAACCAGGTTGATTTGGTATAAAATTGATTAGTAGGATACTTACTGTTTTGAGAAAGCTGTCCAGATGGAAACTTGTTTTGTGACAATCTCGGAAGAGGAAATTAACTAAATAAACGATTCAGCCATTCCCTTTCAACAAAAGAAAGGGCCTCAAAATTTGGGATGTGTGTATTCACAAGTAGGTCGAAAGTTGTTTTACCTCGAAATTTCAAGAAAAAGTACAACGATTAAAGTGAGCGAGGGCTTTTCTTACTTGCGTTTGAAATTAAAATGATAAATTTGGTGGATCTAACTTCACATTCACCAACTCTCATCTGAATGTTTTTAGAAATAGACCTTGAAAAAGCTGGCGGAAATTTATTTTCAGTTTTGGCTTTCTCAAATCTGAAGATGCCAAGAAAAAACAGAATCAAAAATCAGTTCCATAGAGAACTTCTGAATTTGGACTGAATTTAGTTTTGATAAAAAAACATGCAAAACGTTTGTCAGATAAAAAAATGAATCCTATTTGGAACAATTCAGGAATAAAAATTAATAATCAACCAATATTTTACATAACATGGTCACAAAATGGAATAAATTATGTTGACGATTTTCTAAACACCACAGTTTTAAAACCTGGGAAGTTTTTGTCGAAAACTATGAAATTGATATAGACTATCTAAGCTACTTCAGAGTTTTATTAGCGACAAAAGCTGTAAAGAAAATAAGGAAACGACACAAAAAGAAAGGCATTCAGAAATTCATAAAAGCAAAAAAAGCGAACAAGGTTTAAATGAAAAAAGTTAACATTTGTTCTTGAATTGTTCTTAAATTAAGGCCAATCTGAGCCTCGTTCTTATAAAGTTGTTCTTATAAAAAAACGTTAATCCAGCTCTAGTCACCTCACTTTGGGGGATAATTGATTAATATTATAAACTATAAACCCTGTAAATATTCAATCTTGTAGTATTGTCCTTCAGTGGCTTATAACTCGAAAGTAAACACGCTTTTTTAGAACAAACTTTACAAGAACCGCCAGGCTGAGGTTGTCCAGAAAATTTTAGAACAAGCTTAGAACAATCAACAGGCTGAAACCTTGATCAGACAATTTTTCGAATTTTATTTTGACCCTTGAACACAGGTAGAGATGTACATTTAAGTTAGGAAGCCTCAAACATCGATTTTCTTGATTTTATCGAAGTGTAAACAGTTCGTGTATTTGGCAGTGAGAGACTCAAGTTAGAAATGTGAGGCCGTCGGGTCTAATTAATTCACAACGACTGCATTGTTTGACGGAATATCTGCGCAAAGTTTTTTCCAGTCTTGAAACATTCGAGTTAATAATGCTTTACAAGTTGACTACTAAATTTAAATTCTGCATGATAACAACGCTAAAACTGAAGCATGTGAGTATGTGTAACAATATTCAGAAACAAAAGTTCAGCGAATTTTTATTTTATACATCATGATCAGAACTTTGCAGTATCAGCAAAAATTATTTAAAGTCCTCGGTTCTTTTGAGAATACCAATACTTCAGTGCAGTAGGTAAATATTTGTCGAGTTTTTCTCTGTATTTGTATAAATATTTGCTCAAGCTAGTGGTGGTCCGGTCGTGTTTAACTTTGCTTGCACTTCAAACGCAAAACACGGCGCGTGTTTCCGCTGCGGGGGAGCATGTAATCGGCTGGTCTCATTGAAGTATGAAATTTACGTTTTGAAAATGCTAACATCTGCTTCGTATTTATATCTTGTTCGATTTAACTTCACTAAAATCTATGAGTCACCCTCGGGATCATTAAACCAATCCACGTGACAGTCAACCAGACAATAATTATATCATTGAACAGTCATTTCCTGGACAACTGTTGTTCAAGTGTTAAGAAAAATTAAATTACTTTTGATGAAAAAAAAACAAAACGTGTTCATGTTTGTTGTAAATGTTCTGCTTAAAAAACCTTTTCTACAGACTGTTATTTTGCTAGATTCTAGAATACCCCGCCACTACGATAACTTATTACTGCGCATTCCTCGTTCTATAAAACTTAAAAGTAGATGCGCATTACAATCACGGAACAAAAGATAGTACAAAGTGTCGGGGTGTTCTAGAATCGCTCCTGTTATTTTTCAAAATGTGAACAACTCAGAGTTATTTGGTTTGTTTGCTGTATTGGCTCAAGTAAAGGGAATTTTTAACGCGGACGTGATTTCACGACCTTTTATAGTTCTGCTAACTCAAGAACAACCGGAAGTGTTCAACAGACCGGAACCTGCGATGCCTTGTTGTAACAAGCTGCAGGCACACAGAGAGTTCTTGCGCAAGATAATCTCGCGGAAATTATCAGAGTGTTTACGCGTAGCTCTCAAACACCAAAAATAGCATGTACAGTAAAATTTCAGTGTTGAGGGTGTTTTCATCAAATAGCCATGGTTGTTTAGTAAAGGTCGCTCGTGATCTTGACCGCTTCAAGACCATAAGATTTCGTCCCACTTCAAGATTACTGAGTGGAGTATTTATTAAATCACTCACAGATATGGCTTCGCGGAATAATTTGTGTCTACAGTCTGTTAAAGTTATCAAAATAGGATTTTTCGACATGGCAAGGCGCCAGATTACGTTCATCAATTTTTTTTTGAAACATAAAGACCGGGTGAAGTAATTATTTGACGTATTGAAAAGCTATATTTCTCGCCTCAAACAAGATTAAAAGTTCCGCGGAAATTGACACTTACACCTTTACCAATATTATTTTGAACTCTACGTTGATAAAAGCCAGACTTAATGAAATCAGATGAATAGCCTGCGGCAATCATTCTCGCAATATGTTAAAAGAACCATGTTAAAATAATTATACTATGCCTTCAGAACCATTTGCGGCGCGAGCAAGAACTCTTTATAGCTTTACGACCGCATACTCTTACATATCATCACAGCTTTAAGAGATAATGTGTTTGTAAAGTTGTCAATCAAAACAATGGCAGCCAATGGTAAATTTAAACATCAATCGACCCCCAAGCGTTCAGATCACGCTGAGGTCACTATTCACGTCGTATCAATTTCAATTTTGTTACGATACGCGAGCGTTAGCTCATTTCAACTTCAAGACAGATTTATCCCTCGCCTGCCGCGAAGAACACAACTTTGAAAATCTCAACCACGTTAGGACTGTTAATGGAGGTGGGGTCAATGAAGCGAAATTTTACCCTTCTAGATTACATACAGCCACACAACAACTCACTGCCATCCTTTGCAGTGCCTCGAGTTGGAATTAACGAGAATATTGAAGTTAGCCAAGATATACCGAATGGAGCTTTTCATCCCACGTACTTGGAAAGTTCCTCGCACTTACCTGGTCTACGCGCGGGGTCGCATACCATCCTTGACGGTCTTTCTGGAAATGGTTCACAGAGTGCCTACAGCGTGCAACCAAACTACACACTACCTGTTGCGTACCCTTCGTTCTCTCCCAGAGATTTCCTGCTTCGACGCGACCACCTTCCGGGGTCCCCAAATTTAACTCACGCTGTTTCCTCAACAACGGAGCAAGGTTCGCTTCACCTAAACGCACTGACCCATACAGGTTTGCCGCAGGGCTTCTTAGCCGCAGCGAGTCCAGCCATATCAGTAGCAACACCACAACAGAGACAACATGTGGTCTCCGGTCTATCAACTAACACAACACTCCCCATATCACAAGCTGTAGAAACCCCGGTTTGCAATGTAGCTGCCCCTCTACTCTATGCAAACGTACGTGGAGGCTCGCAAGTACCAGCAACTTTGCCAGTTTCTGTGGCGGTGACGGCCGCAAACTCGCCTATTAGCAATGGTAGTGTTCATAGCAACAACAGCAGTCCAATCGCCCAAAGCGAAGGTCAAAATCCTGTCAGCAACCCTCCACAAGTGGCTGATACGCAACAGATTCTGGCCAGCGAAAGCCCAGTAAAAGCGATTCCAACTGTTGAACTCTCTACTACTGGGGCATTTTTGCGTTACGTTAGGCCGCAGATAAAGGAAGAACATGTATGCCGATGGATTGACCGTAAAGAGAAAAACAAGGTGTGTGATACAACTTTTCATTCCATGCAAAACCTCGTAAAACACATCACAATGGAGCATGTTGGAGGCCCCGAAAATAACCCACACGTGTGTTTGTGGCAAGACTGTGCTCGCGGTGGCAGATCGTTTAAGGCAAAATACAAGCTCGTCAACCACATACGTGTTCACACGGGAGAAAAACCTTTTCCCTGCCCTTTTGCTGGCTGCGGCAAACTCTTTGCTCGCTCAGAAAATTTAAAAATTCACAAACGTACCCATACTGGAGAGAAGCCATTTGTCTGTGAGTTTGAAGGATGCAATCGCCGATTTGCCAACTCAAGCGACCGAAAGAAACATTCACATGTTCATACATCAGACAAACCTTACACTTGCCGCATAATTGGCTGCGAAAAAAGCTATACACACCCGAGTTCATTGCGAAAACATCTCAAGGTTCATCTTAAAACCCATCCGTTTCTAGAGAGCGCTAGTGTAGCAAATATGTTGTCACGGCCGATTCAAGTCAACTCGTCGAACGAATGGCTCGGTTCCGTTGAATCTCCGCAGAACGAGTGCTCACCAATCCAATCCGTTATTCCCAAACAAGAACGTTTGTAGTCCACCTGAAAAGACTAACACAACAAGGAACTGAAATTATTTGTCTATGGAATATTTATCTAAGAGTGAACCTGGGGATATTTTTAAACGGTGATTTCCGCTAATGAAAAACGAGAGAAAATAGTATATTACAACTGCCACAATTTTATAGCACGGTTTCGTTCAGTAAACGTCGGGCGTAAACGTCAGAGTTAGTGTGTACCAAAATCTTTTTTTCTTGGTGTTTGAGAATGAAAATTGAGTATTGAAACGATGTTTTTCTGGGTTTTATTTAAAAGAAGAAGAATGCTTCGATTTGACAGCAATTCAAATGATTAGCTTTCAAGTATTTACTTAAATCGAGTTAAGAGAACAATGAAGAAGTGTTTCAAGTTATTTGATAAATCATTGTAAAATAGATAATCGCAATCTTGTGTAAAAACATTATGAATAATTGGCATCGATGTACGATTTTTAGACATGAGTATTTCAGGAGAAATGCGCTGCCAGATCTAATTAATAATTTTTAAATCAATAGAGAATGTTAAAGAATTTATCGAATTTCCAAATGTTGTCTTTGACAACGCTGATGTTTTTGAAAGGTTTTGACAGAAACTCGACTCGCCAATCTGTTGTTGCAGCTTGTTTATGCATTTTACAAACGTATCTTCACAATAAAGCAAAGCGATGAATGACGGGGTACAGTTTGCTCTTTGAATGTAATGTTTTTTCCACCCAGCGGGATTGAGCAAAGGTCAAAATTCTTTATACACCCACTTCATAATTAGCTGTCAACGCCGTTTGACAACTGCAAAATTTTGAGTAGAGTATAAAGAATTTACGTACGAGTAAAGCTGCTTTCAGTTTCAATTCTTTTCGTTTTTGTTTCGTGTTTTCAAGATTATATAAATGCCACTGCCAGTGATAACACTTAAAAAGAAATGAAAAGCAAATTTAAATGTTCGTGTTGAAAAAGTTCAAAGTTTTAAAAGAGCCTGTCAGGCGAAGCGTACAACTTGCAAACGAGAATTGCATGGTACAAGTCCAACTCCACCAGATGAACGAGAAAACTTTACGAAGTTCCAGTCTTTGTATTTAGTCTCAGTTGTGGCTTTACTAGTAGTCAGCTCTACAAACAAAAATCTTGTGGTTGTTACAAACAGCTTGAATATCAATCAGGGCTGGGATGCCTCAGAGGCTGATTTCTTTTCTACCAAACTGAAAGGCTTAAGGTTCTTGTGAAATACTGTTTAACTTTTCCATGGGAAAAAAAGCTTGTCAAATGCATTAAAAACAAGAACGTCGGTAAAAAGTTTAACCCTTAGTTAGCGCTACTCTTGGCCGCTCTAAATCACCTAAACTATGTCTGTACCTTCGCCGTTTGGCATGTCCTAAATAGGTGTTTGTGTTGTGGCAATGTTCACATGCAGAAACAGAATTGCTTGAGCGAGTTATTTCTGACCAAGGCTAAACTCGGTATCGTACAAATTTGCTCATAAAGTATTTGTTGTCAATTAATGTTTTGCTTAATTCTAAGCCGACCGGCAAGGACATGCCGAGTAACAGACTAAAACACACATTGAAAGAAGTGAGTATAAAACAACAAATACTGCTTAAACCCAGCTTACACTGCAGAAAAACAGCAAGGCAAGGATAATTTTTAACAAGGATAAAATTCAATTCCATCGTCACCGAGGCAAGGATGAATTAAAAAGGGACAACGTTCGGACGTTGTCCTAATAAGTCGAAAGGAATTGGCAAGGTAAACGCAGTTTATATAACCGAATTCATCCATGCCTTGACGAAATTCAATTTTACCCTTGCCAAAGTTCATCTTTGCCCTAAACCCTGACAATCTTTCAAGTTCCTACCAAACAGTTCTTGACAACGGTTGAATTAATTGAAGCAAAACACATCTGTTAACAGGGAACGGATAATTCGATTTAGGTCCTTCTACTGAATCTATCATCTCCCAAAATCTTGTCACTTTTGACTTTAAACTGTTTTATTATGCTGTATGATTTTACTCGGCTCAATGTTCTTTTTCTCACGCAGTTTCAAACTAGAAAACTGTCAAACGCTATCTGTTTCAGCTGAAATACTTCATAAGTAGAAAACGCTTTGGTTTCGCCCCACTGGCAAGATAAGGAACCGGCTGCAGCGGCTAATAATGTTAAACGAGTTACTGGTTTGAAGCTTAGTGAGACAAAACTATTCAGTACTACTGATTCAAATCGTTTCATAAAGTTCTTAAAGTACAAAAATATCTTGGCCTTAGCCAAAATTTGTTCTTGTTTTGTCCCTAGACATTGAAGTTTGAGTGTTCATAGTTTTCCAAACATTTGGGTTCTCGCTCACGCCGCGCTGTCGTCAGTTTAACATGCTGGGACAAATTAACCGTTTGACAAGATTAGAGTTCATCCACTGTTTGTTATTTTTATTGCTTCTTGCTGTGGCAATTTACGAGTTGAAACCCTCATCAAGCGGTCCAAATTATCAAGCGGTTGGCGAGCGGCAAAAAATAGTTTGTGATTATAGCGGACCCGAGAACTGATCGCGTCGGCATCAACAGAGTTTATTCTTTTTCTGGTTGAGCTCGACTGAGTTTATGAGATTCCATTGTACTAAACCGGAAATTCAATTTTTATCTCTATTTTAAACTATCTGAAAAGCCCATGAACAATTCTGAACGTGGAAAATATGATAGATTTGCGTTCAAAAAGGTTCTAAATTTACAAACCGTAAATGTAGTTTTCTCAGCTTGCTAAGGTACTGATCGTTGTATTTATGCTCTTATTCGTTAAGTTGTTCTCAAAATAACTCATTCAGTTCAAATTCGGTTATTAGATTTTTGAACTCATAAACAAGGACGGGGTTGTGATTGAAGGCAATACAAATACAGTTATCTATCTGGATAATTATTTTATTTAGTCAACTGTAATTGAATTAATAGGCGTCGCTTTGCCCGCTGGAGTTGAGTGACCGAGTTTTACAGAGACCAGAACCGGAACATGAACAGACCTGAATTTCTTATGTCTATCAAAACAGATTTGCTCTTATCAGTTTCTAAATCAGTATAATTTCGATTCTCCTCAATTAATGAGACAATCTTTCACTTTGTTTGAGCGTCTAGATATCATTTTTGGCAGCAGTCTTGCAAGCAGTACGTACAAAGCTTTCGATCCTTTGCGAGAGAGGAAAAAAGGAAGCTCTGCTCGCAGGATGCCGGCATAATTTTGAGCATAATGGCATACGCACTTTTTTGCGATTTGAGCCATAAATTGTTCTTATTTTGTTCTCATATTTCTATGTGTGGTTTGAATCGGAAAAAAAACTAAGTCTAAGTTATTGCATACATTTAATTGACAACGGATTGTTTGCCTATTTCCCCGGGGGAGGGGGGGGGGGTACTCCCTATATTGGGATGGTAGGTATGACCGTCGTATTTTTTAGGGATTAAAATTGCCAGTCCGGTATCTTTTAGGGGTTGTAAAAAAAATTCCGGTGTTAAACCAAGAAGCTGGTATTTTTGAGGGTTTAATAGACGTCCTTTGCCAAACGTTCTACTACGCGCACGCCTTTATTCACTGCATATCACGCTCAGGACAACACGAGGGGACTTAACGCTGACCCGCTAGCTACCCATGTAAAATTTAAGATTTATTTCATTTTCAGTTTAGGGTAATTTTAAAACCGAGAGGTATTTTTTA
This sequence comes from Hydrozoanthus tunicans, assembly GCA_026413305.1. Taxonomy (NCBI): domain Eukaryota; kingdom Metazoa; phylum Cnidaria; class Anthozoa; order Zoantharia; family Hydrozoanthidae; genus Hydrozoanthus; species Hydrozoanthus tunicans. The sequence continues at coordinate 11,506 of JAOBAT010121299.1, forward strand.
GGGTAGAAAATTTTTATTGCTTGGTATTTTTTAGGGTATTTTGGGGACTTTTCCGACGGTCATCCCTTCCCTTTTGACCCCTAAGTAGCCCCCCCCCCCTAGAGCCTATTTCCTTATGAAGATACAATATGCTGTATGCATGTTTACAACGATTGTAAGGAGCAACCTTCAGGGTAGTGTTTAAATTAAAGCAATGATAATGATTAAAAGAAAAAAATTGCGAATAATTTTTTGTAAAGCTAAAAAAATTCTCAATCGAGCCACGAGCCTCGGCTTGTTTTTAAATTGTCCTTAAATTTTGGCCAACGTTCTTATAAATTAAACTGTTCTTATAAAAAAAACTGGGGAAATTTATAAAAAAAAACGTGTAGCAAATTAGTCCGATCCGAGCATCGAGGATAATGCCGGGCATTTGCCAAGTTTCAGTTTGGTGTAGCATGATTTTAGCATGATGCTACAAAACTAACTTTTCCCCCGTTTTCAGTAAAAAAAGGTGTACTAAAAGATGAAAGTACCTTCTTTTTCTTATCAATTTTTTTCTGGAGCATAAGGCTCGGTTCAACCAGGGACAAAATTGCTGACAAGTAACAAACAATTTGCCCAAACAAGTGGAAAACTTATTAGATATGCTGTGTTTATACTATGTTTAAATAAGAGGTCATTTGTTATTTCAAGGTCACTTTAAATTTTACGTTTTGAACCGAATGCATGAGACATGTTTGGTTGGATTCAACAGCAATATTTAGGCCAGTATAACATGAGCATAATGGTTCGTTATCAGCATGATTTTGCGTATGATTTTTAGGGTGACGCCGGCTCAGAACTTGAAGTCTAATGGACATTTTTACGACCATACATGTGTCTGACCCTGGCAGTCCTAGATTTCAAATGATCGAGGCAACATTAAAACTATTTATTACGATCCCTAAATTGTCTTTTGCAACAAATCCACATTTAGAAGGAAATATATTTTAATTTCTTGTAAATAGATTTAATCATACCATTCATTGGTGGAGATGATTATGCCTTTTTCTTAAGTTATGGTAAAAAAAGCCGACTGATACACCACGACATTAAATGAGGGTCATTGGAGTTATCAGATAGATGATTAAATGAATTAATTTGATAAAAAAAGAAATAAATAAACAAGTTATATCATAGATATAAACTAAAACCCTAATTAAAAAACTAATTAATGAATTCAAAGAATAAATCGAAAATGAATTGCTTTGCAATGTAATAATTAAGATTCCTATCTACTCACCCAGTCGCCCTACTTACCCGCCGTACCTACCCCCTCCTGCCTACCCTATCTCCCCAACCTATCTCTCCATCCGAAGGCCATCTCCCCGTTTGGCCTACCTCTGAACCCCATCTCCAACCCTACCCCCTCGCCCTACCTTTCCGCCGTACCTACCCCCTACCTGCCCACCTCACCTCCCCGTCCTGCCACTCCATCCAACAGGTAACGGCCCCCTCTCCGCCCTACCTACCCGCCCTATATGGCCTACTTCCAAACCCCATTCCTCGCCCTACCTACCCGCCGTACCTACCCCCTACCTACCCGCTAGTTCTATCTCCCCAACCTACCTCTACTCTTTTAAGGGGTTGCCTAAAAAAATCCGGTGTTAACCCAGGTGCCTTGTATTTTTATAGGTTGAAAAACGCAAAGCTATTAGACTGCTTGCAGCTATGTGTTTTAGCAAACGTGCGTAGACAAAAATCCTTTGGCGAACGTCCTATTACGCACGCGCGCCTTTAGGGAAAAGGTCAAAACAATGGTACTTCCTAGGAACCCAATTTAGGGGGGTGAGGTATTATGTCCCGCCATCCACCACCTTTTTTTCAAAAAAGCTGAATTTCAGGAGCAAATATCAAGTTTAATAAAATAGATATTGATAAAGTGCTTGCACC
>JAOBAT010121321.1:0-13416 GCA_026413305.1 Hydrozoanthus tunicans
GTTTCTCTGGCATTTTAACCAGCTTTTTTCATAAATTATAAAACAGATACAACTGTTGACAGAACGTGTTTTGATACGTAGATTCCCAGCTCTTTCCTTGGCGGCCAGTAGATGATAAACCTAAATCTTTCCTCCCTTATTTCGTTTACCATCATTCATGCAAACGGTGTTTTTTGTTGATTACTGAACAATTCCCACGCATCGTTAAACATAACACCAGCTGTTTCATTGGCAGAAGGTTATGAATAATCGTAAAAAACTAGATATTTCATTGGTGGTGTCTAATTAAGCCTTTTTGAAATGTGATTATTGACCTTTAATGCTAGATTACGGCTCTCCTCTTAATAATAATAATAATAATGATAATAATCCTTATTAGTCTGTACCTCTCAAACTTATTACACCCCTCCCTAAATGACCTTTTTTATCCACATCTAAACCCTACCGATGCTTGGCTGTTAATCCTCATGACTAGATTCCAGCCTTTTCCTTGGCAGCCAGAATTAGACATCAGGCAGAACACTTCAACCGAGGCTCCATTTTCATCCCAGATTCTGTACTTTCCATCCCCGGCCGATCTGAAAATGTTTACATTCAGTTTGAAAAGAAATACTACAATATTTTATTAGAAGTAAAAATCACAAGGACGACAAAAAAAATATTAAGAACAAGAAGAAGAAGAGGACGATGGATGAAGAAACTGAAGAGGAAGAAGAAGAAAAAGAAGAAGAAGAAAGAAGTAGAAGTAAGTAAAAGTTAGTAAAGACATTCATATGAAACTGAATTCAATTGAGGCATTAGTAACAAAAGAAAATTGACGAGAGTAGCAATAGTAGTAGTGATGTTGATTGTGACAACAATGAAAAAACATTCAAGACTTCCATTTGGACAACCGAAGTCTAAAGAAAACTGATTAGGATACTAGAGGAAACTAGGTGAAGTATGGACAATGAAAAGGATACCGACAAGAAAGTATAAAAGACATGGAGACAAGCACGAGAACTTGGCTTAGTTAAAAGTAATCAGAACGCTAATTTACTTCAAAAGTGGCAGTTTTCTCGCCAAGTTGAAAGAAAGGCTGATAAACAATAAGTATATTTTTAGAGTTTTAGTATGAAGGTTCAACTTTATTGGCCGGTTGACAACTATTAATGAAACAAATTGAAGCTTTTGGAGCGAAGTACAAAACTCGGTAAACAAATGAAGCTTTCCGCGGTTCCAATCGCGCTGTCGCACGTTGTCATCGTGTTTGTAAGAGGACGACCACGAGCGAGCAAGGAGAACGTGCGTGACTAATAAGCATGAGCAATAGAACGGGAATCTGGGACTGAATTGTTGCGTGTGTGCATGTCAAGCATCGAAGAGCAATTGGTGCTACAAGACAGCTAAAAGGTAAGCTTAAATAGAAATATAATCATTTTTTTGCCCTTGACTGAGGCAATACTGTTGTCATTCCTTGCTGTGTGTAGTTTATCGGATCGACGGACTTGATCCAAAACTGGCTTTTTTTATTGCTGTAGCTACGTGTAGACCATGGCTTCCTACTTTTTAAACTTTAACACACATCAGGAGCATAGCTGCCTATTAGGCCATTAAGCCTGGGCTTTTTCATAGACATTTTTAAACCTGCTGCTGATAGCTGGAACGGGCTTAAAAATTAAAATTGGCTTGTATCGCCCCTGCACGCACGTGACTGCAGAAGGTAGTTCCAGTGCTATACACGGAACAGCGATGCACTGGTCTCGACTTAGATCTGGGCCCATGTGTTCAAAAACCTATTAGCTCTAACCCGGGGTTAACTACCATGACAAACAATAGGTTTTCTTAAGAGTTAATCATGGTTTAGAGTTAATCGGTTTTCGAACCGAGTTGACCCGGATGTAGTTTGCCTTGCTTACCCCGCCTGTTTATGCCAGCCTTTACCTCTGTCAAGGGGACGTTTGTTCGAAAGCCGATTAACTTTAAACACGAGGTTCCAGTATAAAAGGGCTGAGCCCAGGGGTTTCACACGTTCAGTTGCCAATCATCCGCCGTCGAGTTAACATCTACAAAGGCCTCGGCTCTCTGCCAGCGTGGCGTTTTATTTGCATATAGATTAGTTTTGCAATTTCAAATTATAGCAAACAATCTATCAGTTGTGTATGGCCCCATCTTGCTTCTGAGCCTTGCCATGACGGTATTCGGCTGATTTTTATTTTATTAGTGTTACTATGAATTTTGATTCCTGAAGCGAAGTTTCACCGAATAAAATAACGAAAAAATGCAGGCATCGATCGACGTTGTTTGTCTAATTTGGTCTTGCGAAGCACGCGCGAATTTCGAATTGTACTGGCGATAAATTTCGTATATCTTAATTTTCATCAGCAGCCTTTCACGACGTACGCCTACCAGTAGAACGGTATTATGCCAATGACTTCATTTACTATTAAAAAAATGAAACTGTTTCACGATTATGGTGGAAATGACCTCAAATTGTTGAAAGTGGGTTGTTTCTTTTATCAATGGCCGCCACTACATTTCAAAATTTATTCAAATTTCATGAAAAGGCTCGAAAAAGGGGCGAGCCTAACCCTTTTATACTGGAACCTCGTGTTTGAACACCCAGAGGCACCCAGTTGTTTAAAAGACAGTTGGCCCAAATCCAGGATTAACTACCGAGAGTTAACCCTGGTTTAAAGTTAATTGGCTTTCGAACAGTCGGCCTTGGGGTCTAACAAAACCTACTGGTTGTCATGGTAATTAACCCTGGATTATGGCTGATTATCTTTTGAGCAACTGGGCTCAGAACTCCTAATTTTGTCCTTTATTAGTTTGAATAAACTAGGTTAATTGAAAATAAGAAAAATAAATTCCACTTACGGTTGGTTTTCAGCCACGTCTTTGCATGAACGGGGACGGTCTGAACAAAATGTTAACAATGAAATCGCAATGACTATAACTAACATGATAATGATCATAGTTACTCTACCTTTTTTGAATCTGAGTCTATAGTAAAATCATTTGGATTTTTATTTTGCTTTTAACAAGTGTTACTGACATCACAGCAATTTGAGAAAGCTTACAAAGCTGTATTCTGTTTGTTCTGCATGCTTATTTCACCCTATCAGGCCTTTAGTATATCAAATAACTATAGTATTCAACATATACCACTACCACTATCACTGACATACCGTTTATTATCATTATCGTTACTTTATAGATACGAATAGGCCTTATTGATGTTGAAGTCAAACTAGCCAACCTCTTCCCAAGCCTGGTATTCAAGAAATAGGTGTAAGCATTTTGCATGTGCAAACCGTGTTCAGGAAGAAATTATTTTCATTTGTGGGCGCTTTGGGATTTGATTTATCAAATACTCACACTTTCGTGATTCGAAAGCGAGGCTTGGTGGTGTTTGACGTAAACATCTCAGCATAAGGCCTATCATATATGTACATATTTAAACTGCCTTGCAGTGTTCAGCCGCATGCATAGTTTGGAACGTAACAAAGCATTTTACATACCGCATTTGTTCACACCATCTCCCAAGAAACCAGTTTTACAATTGCAGGAAAACGAGCCATCATTGTTTATGCAGTTGGCGTTGGCATGACAGTTGTTTTTGTCGGACGACTCACATTCGTTGATATCTTATACAAACAAACCAAAGTAAAGAAACCTTATATTTTTCTTTCGCTTCCTTAAATCATGTTTCAGTTTGACAATACCAAAAAGCGATTGGTGCATTTTCTCTTTCTAAACGCACTGCAAACACATATGAATGGTATTTTGCATAAAGTTGTCTTCCGAATAATAAAAACTTTCAAAATCCGGTTTCTTCCCCTCAGCCTACTGAAAAACTCTGTTTTAAGGTTTATACATTTGGTTTACTCCGAAGCACCTGCTTTTATTGATAGCTTAATTACCTTCAAAAAGGCAAGGCTTAATCACGGAAGACAAAATTAGTTGATATGACTCTACTAATTGAAGTATTAAAGAGTTCCCTGCAAAATTTTGTTCAGTTATTCTTGTTTGTTTAATTGCCAACATGTCAACCAGAGTCACTGCGGTAACCGGAGACAATCTCATACCTAATGAACCGTTTAGGCTCGAGAAAGGGTTTTTGAAACGTTTTTGAATGCCTTGTTAGAGGGTGCTATTCATGAGACTTGTACATATAATATGCTTTAAACTTAACTTATTAGTGCTTAGTTTAAAAAACCAAGCTTTTTATACGCGGATTTTTACTGAATATGTTGAGCCACATCTGTTTTAATTGGTCAGCGGTACCGTTATAATAAGTACAGACCAACCTGTGCATATTTTCCCGTCACCAACGAAACCAGCTCTACACGAGCACGTGTAAGACCCGATGGAGTTCGTGCAATTGGCGTAAGCGGCACAGTTATAGATGCCTTGACTGGTATTGCATTCATCAATATCTAGTTGAAGGTTTAACAAAAAGCTTTATTAACTGAGTTTCGGTTTTCTTAGTCTTATTGCTCGGTGTTTTATGCCAACAAGAAGACGCCTTGTTTGTCGGCAGCGCAGTGGATGAGCGGTTAGCGCTGGCATTCGACTCGTAATCCTAGGATCGCGAGTTTGGGCCCCATTCAGATCACTGTGTTGTGTCATTGAACAAGACACTTTACCCGACTTTGTTCCAGTCGACTCAGCTGTATAATAGACCAGCAGCTTCTGCTGGGGGCTAATCTGTGATAGATTAGTGTCCTGTCCAGGGGGAGGCAAAGACTCTCATCTGCTTCACCCTACAGAAACTAGTCATTAGCATTGGTCTAATGGGCCACTTAGGCTCAAGAAAGGATTAATTTAACTTTTTTGGGGGGTGCCTGGTTAGAGGGTGCTACTCATAAGACTAGTATATATAATGTGTTCTAACCAACAACGGGCCCTCTGCAGTCCGAGGTCACCTAATAACACCTTTCATAAAATAACCGGTTATAAAAAATAGGTATGTAGCAGCACCAACCAACCTTGCTCGCAGTTATTACCTTGGTAACCAGCAGGACAAACGCACTTGTGTCTGTTTACATCAAAAAACGGAAGGCACGACTGGTTTTGCAAGCACTGAGCGGTTGAACAGGGATTCTGATTGAGGCACAAAATACCGAGAAATTTGTCTAAATCTTTGGTTCAGACTGTATAATTAAAGGGTCATATTCTCTCAAACATTACAGAACACGTGCTTTTATTCTGTGCCCTTTATTCTGATTTTGTAAAAATGGAAAAACAAATAGTTGATAATAGTTGTTCACTTTTACTTTAATTTAATTTTTATCATTTATCTAAATGGTAAACCCGGTTGAAAGTATGCCAGGCTTTAATTTGCTTGTGGGCAATAATGCCGCTCTGTTTGTCTGGTCGACTACTTGCTACTGTCTCACTAGTCTTTACTTTATCAATTTTTATTCATCATCGCCATCGCCATCGTAACTTTCATCGCTATCACCATCGTCATTGTCATAGTCATCGTTAATCGTCATAGTCATCGTCATAGTCATCGTCATTGTCATCACCATCGCCATCACCATCGTCATTGTCATAGTCATCGCTATCTTCATTGTCATAGTCATCGTCATAGTCATCGTCATTGTCATCGTCATCACCATCGCCATCGTCATCGTCATCGCCATCACCGTCGTCATTGTCATCACCATCGTTATTGTCATCACCATCACCATTGTCATCGCCATCACCGTCGTCATTGTCATCACCATCGTTATTGTCATCGCCATCATCATCGTCATCGTCATAGTCATCGTCATTGTCATCGTCATCACCATCGCCATCGTCATCGCCATCACCGTCGTCATTGTCATCACCATCGTTATTGTCATCGCCATCACCATCGTCATTGTCATCACCATCACCATCGTCATTGTCATCACCATCGCAATCACCATCGTCATTGTCATAGTCACCGTTATCTTCATCGTCATAGGCATCGTCATAGTCATCGTCAATGTTATCGTCATCACCATCGCCATCACCATCGTTATTGTCATCGCCATCACCATCGTCATTGTCATCACCATCACCATCGCCATTGCCATTGCCATTGCCATCGTCACCATCTTCATCGTAAACGTCATCATCATCACCATCACCATCGTCATCAACTTCACCATCTTCGTTGCCATTGTCATTGTCATCACCATCGTCATCGTCATAGTCATGAATCGTCATCGCCATCGCCTTCACCGTCGTCATCGTCATTGCCAATGTCATTGTCATCTTCATCGTCATTGTCATCGTCCTTGTCTTGAATTGCCATCGCCATTGCCATCGTCACCATCTTCATCGTAACCGTCATTGCCATTGTCATCGTCATAAATTTCATCATTTCATCGTCATGAATCTTCATCGTCGCCGTCACGGTTATCTCCATCGTCGTCGTATCGTCATTGTCATTGTTATTGTCACTATCACCGTCATCATAACAACGTATTTTTCCGACTTGTTGAGTAGAAACTGAAATCATTTTGCATGTTTTATATATAATTGCCATAAGTTTTTTTTATTTTTATATACCGAAAGAAATCGAAAGACATTGGCATGATCGTTAAACATTTTAATAAATATGTGCTGATTGTTAATCAATTCCTTGGAATGAATCTTCTTTACTTGCAGCTAGCTCCAATAGAAAGAGCTTTTACACATGTATCTGTACGGTAGCTAGAATGAGCAAAATAAACCTGTCAATCAATAACAGATAAGTCTTAGACGCCTACAACAATGGTGTAATCAAAAATGAATAAAATATGAGATTTCAGACTCTCTTTACCGTTTTATCTATGGATTACTGCAACTTGTCTATACCTTTGTTCCTTGATATATAAACCCCTTTCTTGGTTCCATATCATGGGGACTCCTGATCTCATCAGAGCTGCTAATTTCACAAATATGGCGGTTGTACTTCTTAGGTCCCAAGTTGTACGATACACAGTAGTCATTCTCCACACACCTAATCTGGCAAACATCTTCACTGCCCACCTGGAACGAGTCTATCACGTGACCTTTCAGGGCTTTACCGCTGATTTTCTCAAGCAGACGCACAGTTTTACAGGTCATTTCTGTAGACACAAAACTTTGCTTCAAATTGAAAATTCATACGAAATTCTAAAAGCTTTTAGTAATTAAGAATCAGCAAGTCTTTTCACTTCTCTTGTTGATCTTTGAAGTCTAATTAATTTTTAACATGCCAATAGCGTATCATTTCTTCAAGAACTTGTCTTTATTTTTGTTACTTCCGAACTATAATTAACAGTTAGCTAGTGTAACATTAAATTTTTGTATTGCACTTCTGTCCTATTAACAGACTGGGCTTTTGAGGCGTTCCTTGGACTGGAGGGAAGGGGTGGGGGGTCAGACTTATGCCCCCTCTTCATAACCCTGGTTCTAGTAAATAAGCTATATTTTTTTTTATTCAGTTTAATACAAAGCTGTCCCATCATCTTAACAATAAAAGGGAAATTCGTTTAAATTTGCTGCAAGTTTCTTGCTCCACGTCATGGGAATGTAATTTCTAACGTTATTGCGGAATATTGACGTCATGTTTCCTATTTGAGTGAAGTCAACTCTTTTCTCCAAAATAGCAACAAACATGCATATTTCCATGCATAGTACAGAAATGAAAATTTACCAAGAATGTTGAATTGCTCAAAACTCGGTCAACAAGAAAATAGGTACGGAGTGAAAAACAAAAAACCGCAGTGCCGAGTCCCAGATAGATATTAGTAAAAGTCCACAAATTGAGTATCTTTATCAATTTGCCTAAAAGGACCGGAGAAAGCAATTTGAAAAAATATTAAGATACAAATGAATAGGAAAAATGCGAATGTTAATAATTTAACTATTTACACCTCTAACTAAGACGTTTTTAGCGAGAAAAATTAATCGAAAACTTGCAATAATTTTGTTATCATCAAAGGCCAATTACGGAGAGACTTCTTGAAGTGAGATACGGGCTTATAGGGTTTCAGGACAGATGGTTAAGAGTCCCAGGACGCGGTCACAGTTCTTTCGATTTATATCGATTCTTGACCAGCATTTTAACATCTTACTGGTTAAAGAGTAAGTATATAGTAAGACCGAAAAAGATGTAAACTGAAACGATCGCCGTTGGCATGCAAGAATACAATTTAAGGCAGTGTTTTATAATTTCTTTTTATCCTATTTATCTGGATTGTTTTGATAAGATTTTGTTGTTGTTTAAGCTGGTGCTTTAATCAGTTCATCTTTATTGCTAATTATATATATTTATCTCTTTTTTGCTTTAAGTTGTTTGAACTATATACCTTTTTTATTGTTTATTCTCATACCTAACTTGGCAACATTGTAAATATATTTCAATCTTAAGAATAGCATCGAGAGGATGTTGTTTAGATCTTGTAGTTTTGCTATACATATGTTCTCGTATTAGCAAAACCTTATTATTTATCAAATGGTAAGTTACCAACTTTTGCAAGGACAAAGTCTGTGGATCCCATGACGTGCAGGAACGCTATTGCAGTCAATTTGTTGCGGGATATTCTTGTAGCCGGTACATCTTTGTGTATCCCCACCATCCGCAGCAGAATAACTAGGGTTACTTGGCCACTTATGATTATCCTTAGCGGAATTCCCACTCTTGCACTGAAATCCAAGCAGTTTCGTAAAAATATCTAAAACCGTTTGTGAGTCTTCCATTCCATGGCCTGTTGAAAGGCATTCTTTTCCATGTGCTTGGCACAGAGATCGACAACTCTGTTTTGAGCTACCGAGTAGGTACTCTATCTCTAATAGGATGGTGAGTTGAAACAAAATAATAAATTACCTTATATTATAAGATACCTCCTGACAAATCACAAAGCATAATGATGTGAACATAAAAAAACGCAAGAACATGAATTCTGTTTTCTTTTACAACGTGCTGTGTTACATTTAACAATTATAGACTACAAGATGGAGTTTTATACGGGTCAACAACAAACGAGGCTCGAAGCGAATTCCCTAATTGTTTTAGATGAAACAACTAGTTTACTACCTTTAAATTTAAACCGATAAAAAGGACTGTTTAATAAATCCGTCTTTGTTTTTTGTTTAAAATCACCGGCAGTTTCGCTACTCGCGTTCGTAATCTGCTGTAATCTGATTGGCTATCGCCGGTACACGCTTTCTATCAGGCGATAGGCAGTGCCGGGAGATCCAATATGGCGTCTACACTTCCCAATTTTAAATCGTTTTTAAAGACAAATGGAAGTTTCTAGTTGACAAAACAGTTTTATGAAAAAACAACGGCAACAATAAAATACGGTTTATAAATTTTCGTAGATAAAAAAACAATATATTCGAAGCATTAATTTAACACCGTTGTTCTAACAGCACTTTAGTTGAAGCTGTAAAAGAGTTTTAAAAAAACTGCTTCATTTGTCTAAAAATTTTGTTACAAAAGTAAATAAAGAATAATAATAACAAGAGTAGAGGACAATATATGTCAAAGACAAATCGAGCAAAAATTTCACACCTGCACGCCAAAACTTAAAATACATGCTGTAAACATACACACCTACACACACGCATACATACATAGGACGATGAAGGCTGAAAGTTGTCGATCGAGTCCCACTTTTAAAAACAATCAGATAATGCATGCAGCTCTTTTTTGATCATTGACCGTTTTTGCACTTACAGAAATGTTACCGAAATATGTACAAGTTTGCTGCAGTTTGTGGTTTAGCTTGAAAAGGTTGAGACCAAGTTAAAAAACAAACAAAAGTTTTTAAAAGAAGATGATTGAAAAGATATGAGTTTCTGAACTCACCGTCTATCACAAGTTTAGACTTGACAAACTGGCAGAGTGCAGCAAGATGCAAACAGACAAAAACAGCTCTCATTGTGACATCATTTTCTGGCCTCCTTTCAAGCCGTTTATCTCAAATACAGGTTCTCCCAAACAGCTCACCTTGTTTGCCAAAATTGTCAACACAAGTTCTTGCAATCAATTATTAATTGAAGCGGAAGCTTGTTTAAAAATTGAAAAAGAGTGATGGTTCGTTGAATATGTCCCTTAGAATAAGACGTTAAAATGCAGTGTTTTGGTAAAAACAAAAGTTTACTAATATTTAGCAGGCTGAAGAAATGATCAAGTGCACCGTGCCAACAGTTTCAAAGCTCTATTTAAAGCTTTCGGATACTGAACATAATTAATAATTAAAAAGATATCACTTACTGTAACCATTGTCTTTGCTCTTTCAACCAATTGAAAATACGTTAATCTAGTAGGTCTAATTAAAGACTGGTAGGGGAAAAAGGCCACGTTTAATTTTCAGTCCGCTTGATAATCCAAACGGCTGTGTATCGGATTGACTGGTACAGTTTTAAAATGCTAGCAGATAAAAAAGAGAGTCGATTCTCTTAAATTTTCTCATACAAAATTGTTTAGGAAACTCAATAAAAAGAAACACAAACAAACGACCTGGTATTTTGGTAAATAAAACGGAGTCTTTTGTCAAACAAAGTCATAAACATAAACATAAACATGTTAAAAAAACAAAACAAGAAGGAGTATCAAAATAGCCAATGGAAATGTGTTAACCAATCAGCGAGTCTACTATTGTTTTTGCGAAGCACCTGGCTTTTAATGCTATTTATTTTCGTTCAATTTTTTTCTGTCAGTCTAGAGCGAGATTTTGTTAAATTGGTTCCAACGTCAGGTTAACACTCGAAACGGCAGTACTTTGGAAGCTTCCGGCGACGGAGAAGACTAAGTAAAGCTTCTTATAAGTTGACGAAAACTTAGGTAAAGCTTCAATTAGAAATTCTTAAATGAAAAGTTTACTCGATCTGTCTCTCAGCGACAAGCAATTATCTCTTGATGCCATAACGGGGTCTGGCGAAAACACGCTCTAGATAAACTAAATAGCAAAGCAACAAGAAATGATTCTCAAATTGTAAATGTTTCGAGTTGAGTATATAGATTAAAATACAAATACACAAAGTCTTTTGTCTTCAGTTCAAACCCTAACCAAGATCTTCGAGCACTGAAACATTTCTTCAATTTTGAAAACGTTTTGTTAAAACAGAATGTATTGTGTAAAATGATAGTGAGACAAGTCAACACTCGCACTCAGAAAATACCCCGGCAAGCTGAGTTCATTCAAAGCTAGTTGTATTTTTATATTTATTCTGATTAAATCAATGGCGTGGCATCCGACGCCTGGGAGGGATTGGAGGAACGGCTCAAAAAGTTGACCTGCCGGCCTTTCTTTCTTTTTCTTTCCACGGAAAATTAAACCGCCGGTTAACTCTATAATGGCCCTTAAAGTGCTACTGAATCCATTTTGTCTTTGGTACTTTTATAACTCTAAGGGCTTTTGGCTAATACTTCTATTCAATTGTACATGGATAAAAGTGCCTACCTGTCAATTTTAAGTCCGTGAAATAAGCTTTAATTCAAAAAAGTGCATATTAAGTGAGAACAAAATTCAAAATATAAGACGGCGATTTATGACGTTACATGATTTGAAAGGACTTCAAGCAGCTCCATACTAGCCTTTAAAACGAACTAGTGAGTTTTTTGCTCAAATTCTGGGCCATCAGCCATGCAAACTTCGCCATGATCATACGAATTTGACCGAGAAAGTGAGATTGATCTTCTGGCTTTTAAATCATGTGACAACTGAACAAACATCTAATGAGCTCAAAGTGTTTTCGCAGCTTTGGCACTAAAATAGTCATTTTGTCTTCTTAAATTCTCAGCAAAATTTATCTCTAAAACCGATTACAAGTGTCTCAGCGGAAATTATACGGGTCAAACTTCAAATTTAGATATTTCAAATTAGTTTGAAGCGTCCATCTTACACTATTAACTTTGTTCCCATCAGAGTAGCAGACCAAGCTATTTTTAGCTTCCAACCCGCGCGTATTTTCAGCGAATCAGAGGACTTTGGAGTGACGTTACCATTAATGACAACAATATGGCGAACGAAGAGAGAAGTAGTAGTAGTAGCGAAAGTTCTGATTTTTCTAGTGACGAGGATTTTTCTGAATCGGAATCGTTGAGTGAAAGTAGTGACACTGACAGTGATAATACAAGGAATTTTAACAAGACGAAGGCGGCTTGCTCGAAGGCAAATGGCGCAAAAAAGCCCACGGGGAGTATACATTCACCTGGTGCGTCACGGCCATTGGTCAAAAGGAGAACAAATCCATCCTTGAACCAATAAGAAATAGAAGAACTAGCAGAATGGGTATTCTCAAATGAGGAAGCTGAAAATGTTGTGGAAAAGGTTCGAGTTTGTCTGAAACAGGTAGCAAGAATTGCGCTGTATCCGTCTCGAAAGCGCTTGGCAGAGTACTTTACAAGTAAAGACCAGGAGAAAAAATTCAAGTTACTTGTTTATGGTTTCTGTAGAAAATTTTCTACCTTGACTCAAGAAGTTTCTAAAACAGTAGATTGTAGGGAAAGGAAAGCTGCATTTTCGTGCTCATGGATGAAAGTATTGGGAAACTTTTAAGTGGGAAAACAACTCAGGAACGCATAATAATTGATCGCTTTGCTGCCGAAATTACAGGGGATATCGGTGTTTCTGTGGAAGACATTCACTGTATTGTTAGTGTCATCCATGAGATGGTTTACCATGAAATACACAAAAAAATTAAAAAGAAAAAGGTGGCCAAGCAGTCTAGCTATATAGGGCGGTTAATAGCGCTGCATCATTAAACTCAAAAGAAAGCAACGATATTTTGTTTCGCTATTGCGGTGCTGCTCTGCAGAAAATGGTTAGACTCTGACAAGAAACACTTCAAGGAAAATCCTCGCATGCCAAACCTTCAGAAAAAAGGAGAATAGAGATGGATTCGGAATTACGGGCATTAACATCACTAGTTTTAGATGACGAATACTATGTTTCAAGACATTTGAAGAATATAGATGAAGGTAATTTGACATTCCCAAAAACAGAACTACTTCCCTTTTTACGGTCAGTCGACGACTAGGTGCGAGAGTTTGCTACCGATAATAATCTGCAGAAGTTTCCGTAATGTGTCAGATCTCTGTAACAAACAATGAGAAGCTTGAAGATTACTTTCATAAACTTGTTTCATCTATAGTGAAGTCGGAGTTGGTTCATGATAAGTCGCTGATAAACAACATTTTCAAGTCTTTAACATCAAAACTTGCAAATACCAGGATCAATTATTTCTTAGTGCTAAAGCTGAAAGGAACCTTAAAACTGAAAACAAAGTTGTTGATGCTGACGAAATGTTGAGACCAAAGTTCAAAAACTATGCTATGAGTAGTATAGTAGGGACCGAATTAGCCGGAAAAATGGTGGGCAAATGGTGGGCAAATGGTGGGCAGCTCATTATCATAAAATGGTGCGCACAGGTCATTACCATAAAATAGGGCGCAGTTTATTCGTTATCATAAAAAGG
>JAOBAT010121332.1:0-13416 GCA_026413305.1 Hydrozoanthus tunicans
GGGGGTGGGGGTGGGGGGAGAGGGCTCCGGTTCTCGCTGTCACACACATGGGACCGGCCCCTCTCCTTCATTCCTCGACATCTGTCACGTGACAATTCATTACCACGTGACCAACTTTATTGATGGCATTAGTCAGAACGTCTGTTATTGTTAAGATTTGAAATTCCAGAAATTGATTTGAAAATTCTTACAACAATATAAACAACTACTTACCTCTGGAAACCACGTTTCAAACACCCTGGGGCCCGTTGGAATATCCTCCTCTTCTTCCTCTGCCTGGAGTACGATCTTAGGTCGAAGTGTTCTACCACGCTTACTAACAGTTGGGGTAGGCTTCGGGGATTCCACGTGAGGTTTCTTCAACGAACGAACTGTCTTGCGTACCAGGTACTCGGCCTGGAGACCATCTCGACTTACAAACCGGCGATCAATTATTTCTGTCGTAGTTGTTCCTAAATGACGAGCATTGCCGTTACAAACAACCCTTTGGAATTTCTCTTCTACTAGGTTAGCAATCTTGGCCTGGTTCCTCAAAACCCGACTAGCACTAACCCAGGGTTAATTATCATGACAACCATTAGGTTTTGTAAAGAGTTAGACCTGGGTTAAGTTAGTCGGCTTTTCGAGGAACCGGACCCAAATCGTTTGTAACAATGGACAGTCAAACACAGAGTTTTAAAAGCCTCAGCACGATTTTAAACATCTGTAACTCCTAGAGTTTCAATAGAAAATGTTATTTTTTTGACTTTGTGACACCGTATTGGATGGACTGCTTGTTGAGTTACACCTGTTGTTCTGCAAATTTCTAGAGCCATTACTCCACTTGGTAGAATAGTCAATTCACGGTTGCTGACAGGTACCCAAGCTTCTACATGAAACCGAGGCGAAGGTCGTCCTGGCACAGTTAGAGAAGTGGAAATGATTATCATACGAAAGGAGTTTATAAGTATGTCTATTATTTCCACTTCTCTAACTGTGTGAGGTCAAGCTTTTTCTAGGTTTCATTTAGAAGGTTACCTTTCAGGAACCGTGAACTGGACTATTTGTTTCTGAACATCTATTGCTAGTTTACGTAGCACAGAAGTAACTGGTTATGTTGTAGTCGTTGCGAGACACATGCGACCTTCTGTTGGTACATTTCCCTAGCGCAAGGTCGTTTGAGAGACACTCTTAACGAGAAATATTTCAAAACCCTAAAGCCGTATCTTGGCGTACTTTCATCTTATGTTTTTCAAGCTTTGCAAACCAATGTTTTTTTAGTACAATGTTTAAAAATCGAAAAATTGATTTCCTGTCATATGTTCTGTAACATTTGGTTAATGTTGAAGTTTTTATTTGTTAAGTTTTAAAACAAACAGCAGCCAATGACTTGAGCTCAATGAACTTAATTATTAATTAATTATTATAATTAATTATTAATTAATTATTATAATTAATTATTAATTAATTCTTAACGGGGAAAAAGGGCTAGGATTCTCTATTTAAAATTCTTCTGCAAACACTTGTATTCCTAAATTATTGTTTTTGATTTCTTTTCTAATCAAAAACCCCTTTTACCATTTAAAAGGCCTCTGAAGTTTGGCTCAAATTCATCCTCTGGATTAGCAGCAGATTTAAAAAAAACGAAAATTTAACGAAAATCTAACGAAAATCTAGTGACTCCATCTTTTCAATTAATATCTCAAGAACCATAGGGGATTTTGACGAAATGTTCCCGCCATTACTCCTCATTCAGCGTGGTTTATCTACTGAGGTAATAAAATTTCTCATTTCATAGGCACTTTAAAGGAAAACTGTAGTAAAAAAGACAAAATAAATATAGTTAGAGTTAGAGTGTTAGGACAAACCGTTAGAGCGTTAAGGCAAACCGTTAGAAATTTCGGCTCACCCGTTAAGAGCGTTAAGGAAAGCGTTCAAACCATTAGAAAAACCGTTCGCTACCCGTTAGTTTCAACCCGTTAAGCTCCAAACCGTTAATGTACGAAATCCCACGGACGGTCACAAATGTTTCCTCACAGGTATCAAATCGTTTACTATTTCAAAAAACAAATTTTAAGTTTTTTCGTTTCGAGGAACTATATTTACAGCAAAAATGATCAATCTAAGTCAGCTTTTTGTACGACGGCTCAAAAACGCCTGTCGTTGTTTATGACTTCAGTGGTTGGGAATCATTATGCAAAGCACATTGGGCAGGTTAAAGTGAGCCCTAAGAGCTTTATCAATCGTTTTGTATAAAAGATACAAACCTTGTGCAACTTCTCTAAGTTGAATACAGAAAACTAAACATTCTCTCAACCATTAACGTCATAAACAACTGCTGACAGGCATTTCGGCGCCAGCAGTGTCTTACAAGAAAATTCGTGGAAAACCCAGTGTTGCATGCCAACCGAGATAAAAAGGGAAAAGAGATTTAATAATCATACTTAATATAACTTCTAGTTTCAAGTTGGCCACAATTGTTTTTTTAATTCATTCTCCTTTAAAACTAAACTCTGAAATATAATTTACTAGTATATTCATTTTGTAACCTACCTGTACTTGTAAAGAGAGTAGTGCTGTTGCTTCGAGGAGGACGCACATTCATTTCTTCCCACTTCAAACATGAATGAAGAATACGGCACTGAAGACCGGCACCTGCTAATGTTTTAAGACTTTGAGTCCTAAACCTCCAACCAACCTTAAACGATGGCCTTGGAAACGATGCAGGCCAAGTTATGCCCACACTTTTTGTGTTGTACAAGAACCCCTTCACTTCTTTCATTCCAGCCCTTCTGCCAAGCGCTTTCAACATGTGCTGCTCAAGTCGAAAAATACTTGTTACACTATGTCTTCTGGGCCATCTAGCAACCTTGCGATCTATCAGTCTTCTTGGATCTCGTATCACAGGCCCTAACATAGGGTACCTCTCCTCCTGTTTAACTGGCTTAACAACTTTCAGTGCCTGCGTGCTAACTAAGGCAGCCTGTTGCGGTGACCGTAACACTGTCACTGAACTCTTTGGAGAGCTTATGGCAACAGTCTTAGGGGCAATCACCGAGGGACTCTTTGCATGCTGAGTAGACAAAAGTGTAACAGCCCCTCTCGACGCTTGAGAACCAAGCCTTACAGGTGTTGTTGGCATGACTCCTGCGGAGCCCTGCAAAGTGAGTGAACCCCCAGACGGAGTTACAAAGCGAATGGTCTGGGTTTGCCCAGCAGGAAGGCTAGTTGATGATATACTTGCAACTAAAGCTGCTATGCTCCGCACTGGAGCTGCACTTCCCACAACATGGCTTCCCTGTGCAGCTGGTTTAGTATTAAATTTTACAACGTTGGTCCCTTGCATTAGAGGTACACTCGCTTGATTTGGAATCTGTGAAGCTGGTAAGACAGCACGAGTACCTGCCCCAAGACCTTGCTGGGCCATAGGAGGGACAACAGTGCAGACAGTTTGGGCTGCCTGTGGCAGTGTCGAGGTTTGCACAGGTACACCTTGAAGCTGAACCATACCCTGTGGGGTGCTGAGCATGAATGTCTGAACAACAGAGCCGCTTGTAAGGCTTCCGGCAGTTGATGAGATCATAATATTTACAAGTGCTTGTTGAGTTACACCTGCGGTGCTGCAAATTCCTGGAGCCACTACTCCACTTGGTAGAATTGGTTTCTGAACAACTGTGGCTAGTTTAGGTTGCACAGAAGCAACTGGCTCTGTCGTATTTGTTGGTACGTGAGTAACTCTTGTACTAACAGGAAGCTTTCCTTCTGGAAGTCCTGATGTCAAAGATGTACTTGCAGAAGGTATGGGTATTTTAGGCAGAACAGAAGGAGAAGCAGTAACAGTTGCCATAGAAACTGGACCTCTAGCAGCTGTCAAAGTTGCTGAGGTTACCAAAGCTGTGCTTACAGAAGGTATGGCTTTATTAGGTACAGTAGAAGGAGAAGGGCTGACAGTTGCCAAAGCAACGGGACTTCTGACAGTACTTGCAAGTAAGCTTGGTTTGATGTCACTCACAGAGCCTGTCCGCTTTGGGGTCTCTAAGCGATCGACACTTGCAGAATCTACAATGGTCGTTGGCTGTGTTGTAGTTTCTGTTAAACAAGAAGACACAGTAACACTAGCATTACTCTGAAAAAGCGGTGTGGTGGTTGCTGATTGCTTTGTGTAGTGTCTCGGCTCAATAACGTTGTTTGAAGACAAGGTCATAGGCTGCCCTTTAGCTGTTGATGCTACCAACAAGGTTGGTTCAGTTTTTTTTACACCAGTTACAGGAATCACTGGCGCATGCTGCGTTGTACTTTGGGTATTTACAGATTTTGGTCCTCTTGCTTTCTTGGCTGGTTCATCATCTTCTTTTACTTTTATAGATGTTGTTACTGAGGAAAATGACTCGGCTACAGCATCACTTGAGGAAGGTTGCACTGAACCCTCACAAGACAAAAGGGATGAAGCTGCAATCTTTGGTTCATCAATTTCCATGACTTCTTCTGTAGCAAGTTCTTCCTTTGGATGCGATGGAGAGGTGTTAACAACTTTTTCAACATTCTGGGTTTCTTTCTTTTTGTTTGAAACACTGTCTTCTGTGATACTACTTTCCAATGTTTCGACTTTGGACACAAGAGTATTGTTCTCGTCTTCCCCAAAAGCATTTTTTGAGGTCGATCCTGTAGCATTACTTGAAAAAACTCCTTCTGCTTGATGGTCACTCTGTTCTTCTGATTGGCAACCATTTCCCTGTGTTTCTGATTTATCTGTGTCGATTTCTACAAACTCAGGTGTTCTCTGCACAGTGTGCCCTGTATCAACAGCTGTATGTCTTTCAGTGGTAGTTCCTTCAGCCCCGTTTGATATCTTAGTGGTAGGAACGACGTTCATTCCTTCAACTTCGTCCTCTTGACACACTGCCTCGAGTGTACTTGTCTGCTCTGCTGATTTAACCACAGCTGGTTTACTCGAAGCAACAGCCTCATTTGGAGAACCACAACATTTCTCTGACAACAAGCTATCCAAATCCGACATAGTATTTGTGTTGGAGGGTACATTTATATCGTAGCTACTTTCCTTACAGTCCAATGCATCTTTCGACTGCTTAGCAAAATCACTACTATCAGGACACATGTTAGACTGATTGCTTATTCTACCATGGCCTTTTTGCCCTTGAACGGAAATCGCTATATTTTCCATTTCTAAGTCATTGCTTGAAATGCCATTTTTGTCTTTTGTATCTGGCACAATTTCTAAATTTTTTTCAGTGGGAGTGTTGTCAGTTTTCGATGAAAAACCCAATTCCAACATTACTTTGTTGACTTCTTTTTCCTCTAAAACTGGTGACGGTTTTTCTTCATAAAGTCCAGACGTTGAAAAGAGAGTTTCTGGTAAATTACTCAACACATCCGGCTTTGTTTCAATATCGTCGATTAAATTGTTATTTCTACAACTATTCAAGTTTTCATTTTCGAAGCAATGTTTCATAGGATAACGACTATGCTGAGCTTCAGATTCAATTATTGTCTTGTCCATAGCAGTCAGTTCTTCTGGACTGACTTTTGTTTTTGAGATTTTATTAAGGGATGCCTGTTCGCATGTTTTGGAAATTCTTGAAGATGTTTGATCAGTCTCATCAGTTCCCTTTACTGGCTTTACTACGGAAAGTTCACTACTTTCTGGACTAGTTTGTGTAGCAAGAGAAGTTTCGAGTGAATTTTCTGGTTTTACCAAATCATTCAGAGCAATCTTTTTGGTTTTTACAGAGGAAAATAGAGTGTCTCTCGCCAATGGTTCTAACACATCCATCTGAGAATCGTTTGTTTGTGAAACAGTAGAAATTTCCTCTTGCACTGAAATTGGTATGGTAAACACTTGGTTTTCAGAATTAAAAACTGTATTTAAATGTTGTGTTTCGAGCGACTGACATACACTTGGCGGTGAATCGGTTTCCGTTACCGCAGATTCACTTGCATTTGCCGCAAATACATCTTTCCTTTCAAAGGTTGTGCTATCAGCAGATCCAGCAGCGTTTAGTTGAGTGATTGATGTTGAACTTTCTGTTGACGGATCAAGGGTGGTCGTAGGGATAGCAGCAATAGGATCTGTTGAACTTTCTGTTGACGTGTCAAGGTTGGTCATAAGGGTAGCAGCCATAGATTCTGTTGAACTTCCTGTTGACGCTGCAACCGTGGTCGTAAGGGTAGCAGCAATAGGATCTGTCGAACTTTCTGTTGTCGATGCAAGGGTGGTCTTAAGGGTAGCAGCAATCAGATCTTTTGAAATCTTTGTTGACGATGCAAGAGTGGTCAAAAGGGTAGCAGCAATAGGATCTGTTGAACTTTCTGTTAATGATGCAACCGAGGTCGAAAGGGTAGCAGCAGTAGGATTTGTAGAATTTTCTGTTGACGATTCAAGAGTTGCAGCCATTGAACCTGTTGAACTTTCTGTTGACGGTGCAACCGTGGTCGTAAGGGTAGCAGCAGTAGGATCTGTAGAACTTTCTGTTGACGATGCAAGAGTAGCAGCCATTGAGCCTGTTGAACTTTCTGTTGACGATGCAATCATGCTCCTAAGGGTAGCAGCAATAGGATCTGTAGAACTTTCTGTTGACGATGCAAGAGTAGCAGCAATAGTACCTGTTGGACTTTCTGTTAATGATGCAAGGGTGGTCGTTAGGGTAGCAGACATAGGTTCTGTTGAGCATTCTTTCGACGATACAAGGGTGGTTGTAAGGGTAGTAGCAATCGGATCTGTTGAACTTTCTGTTGACAATGCAGGGGTCTTCGTAAGGGTAGCAGCAATAGGACTTGTAGAACTTTCTGTTGACGATGCAAGGGTGGTTAGAAGGGTAGCAGCCATAGAACCTGTTGAACTTTCTGTTGACGATGCAACCGTGGTCGTAAGGGTAGCGGCCAAAGGATCTGTTGAACTTTTTGTTGACAATGCAAGGATGGTCGCATGGGTAGCAGCCTTAGAATCTGTTGAATTTTCTGTTGACGATGCAAGGTTATTCGTAAGGGTAGCAGCCATAGAATCTGTAGATTTTTCTGTTGACGATGCAAGGGAGGTTATAACGGTAGCAGCAATAGGATCTGTTGAAATCTCTGTTGACGATGCAAGGGTGTTTGTAAGGGTAGCAGCAATCGGATCAGTTGAACTTTCTGTTGATGATTGAGGGCTGACTTTGGTTGTTGAATCAACAGCATCTGTTGAACTTTCTGTTGATGATAATGGGGCGGTTGTAAGGGTAGTAGCAACAGTACCTATCGAGCTTCCAGTTGATGTTACAGTTCTGGCTGCAGAAATAACACCAGCAGTAGCTGTTAAGCTTCCTGGTGTTGTTACAAGACTTGATGTAAGGGAAGCAGCAACAGTTTCTGCCGTGCTTCCTGCTGATGAAACATGTAGGGTAGCAACGTCTGTAGTTTTTCCTAAACTAGTTAAGTTAGAAATGATGCTTGATGTCAAAGAACTAACATTTGAGGATTTCACAATTACGGGTGTACTAGAAACAGTTCCATTGTTAACATTTGATAAAATCGAAGGTGGCAGGGTAGAAGGAATGCCTGTAGTAGCTGCAGTAGCAACAACAGACAAAGTTGCTGTCTTTGTAGTAACAGTTCCTGAAACAATAGCAGAGGTACTAGGTACAGTTGAAGAACTGGGAGAGACAGTTCCAACCACAGGCATGGAGGAAGTAGTGTGTTTAACAGTATTTACAGTGTTGGAAACATTACCACTAGGTGGTGCCGAAGCAGATGTTGCGGTGGCTTTTAATTTTTCTTGTTGTTCTCTTGCTTTCTTTTCAAGTTCTTCTCGTTGAACCTTTCTTAACTTTGTGTTTCTTTGTTCAACTATCTTGTCCGCAACTTGTACAAGTTTCCGTTTCTTTGCCTGGAAGTTGTCTCGATCCAAGCACTTTCTCTTGGAAGACTTTGACTGAGGCATGTGGCTGTTCCACATCCAGCCACTTCCACCATAAATCCTGTATTCTTCTCCCTTTTGCTTCCAGACTTGGTGGTTTAAAAGCCAACAGTAGTTCACTGGTCCAAAGCCTCGAATAAGAAACAAAAAAATATAATAAGACACCAAACTCACTATTAAGTTAGTTCAGCCATGTCGTAATTAATTGAGCAACAACTTACTTTCAAGTAGTTCAGTATTCGAAAAAACAAATTATCAAAGGCAGATTATAAAATATATGCCATTCAGAGTTTCTTTATCTTGATAGCTGTTTTGGTTCCTCATGTACTCTTTATTTTTACAAAAACAGAACTTTACTCTTCTTGACTTGCGCTTCTGCTCTTTTAAGTCCCACAGATACAATTTTGGGCAACTAGAGTGATGACTAAACCACCCTATGCAGGGATGATTTGGCCGCACAAATGTCTAGCCTCGGTAAGTTCTGGGCTCAAACCTAGGGCTTCATACTCAACAGTCACAGTTCTTACAGAATTGGCAAGGCTTGCACACACTGTGATTCGGCTCAGGAAGACTTAAGACTTAATGACTTCATACGCCTGATTCCATAATCAAATCTTCTATCGAAAAGTCAAACTTGAAATGAAGACATAATGAATGTTTTTGTTACTGGAAAAGAATCGTACTTTGCACATAAATGATGTTAAACACTTATAGCGACACTGTCTAAAAAATGCTTTATATTTCATTCTTCGTAAACCCCAATGCCCCACAACACCCGTCTACTTACAGTGGAATCCCGGTTTAACGATGTGCCAAGGGGGCGTCAAAATTATATCGTTCAACTGGGATATCGTTATACCGAGATTCCCGGCATAACGATATGGTGGAAAAATTGCTAAAAATATCGTTATTCCGGGAAGAAGGTGACGTACGCGTTTTTACTCTATGTTCACTGATCGATAAATTTCTAGTTAATACTTTGTAATATCAAATGATTCAAAAAATAAATAATGATCTAAAGCGGTTTAAAACGCATCAATCAGCATTCATGGCTGCTGGAGTGTAAGCAAGAACAATAATTATTGACAGAAGCGTTGATATTTTTTAATTAAAGTTTCTTTTGTTAAAAAAACAGCATTTCCTGTGGTCTTATCGTTATACCGGGGAAGATTTTGCTCTCGGGGAGCAAATCCCCATCGTTAAACTGGGAACATCGTGAAAACCGAACATCGTTAAACCGGGATTCCACTGTATTACGGATCTTAAGCAACGAGGATGGCCACGCCCATGACAACGGCAGAATACAATAGTGAAAAAAGTAGCTGCACGTTGGTATGCACCATGCGGGCCACCTGCACGTCGTAGCCTTGACAATTACAAAGTGAAAAGCTCAGTTTTGAAGTGTTCACAACCTTGCGAACGGCCAAGATAAAATATTATTTTGTCAATCTTCATTCACCTTTTAGAAAAGTACTTTCACCTTTTTCTATTCACAAAGCGTTACTATAGGACGAAAGAGAAAGCAAGTTAGCCATACATGGTCGAAAATGGCAAACAGGAAGTGCGAACTTTGTAAGCTGTCGTCATTAATGATGCTTTCTTCGTTGCTTAAGGTCATTCCATTGAAATAGAACCCACACCTAGATTTTTGTCAAACTTTCCTCAATTTTAAATCATTATAATTGAATAAAAAAGGGGTGTGCCCGTGTTAACTTTCGAGATATGATTGATACAAACACCCCCTCAAGGGCTATTTTTCTGTTATTGTAAGTTTGAAATTAAAACTACAGTTTCCTCATAAGCCAACCAAGATAACATCAAGGAGCGTAAGGAAAATGAAGAAAGACAACGTAACTAGTTCTTCTGACATAGGAGAAAACGTTTCTTGTAATTTTCAGCAAAAACATTTATGAAAAGGTAGCATTTTCGCGTGCTTTTGTTGTTGCTATGTTTCTAATACCTAAAGAAACAGTGTATTCTTGGATATGTTTTATATAATTTTCCACACTTGCTGCACTCAGATTTTTCCTATTTTTTCTCTTCAGAGAGTCCTGTTGAAATTTGATTGGTTGACGAAAAAAAATTGTGGGGTACCCGTGCTTGTTTAAGAGAAACTCTAGGAAAACTTGCAAAACATGTGCTTTTTTACCCTATTTCCAAGGGGAGACTGGAACGAGTTTAACAAAAAGCCCAATATAATATGAAGAAAACTACTTTTTTGCATTATTTTTTCTGATATGTCTTCAAGAGCTCAACATTCACTAGAATATGATAAAAATGTGTTAACATTTTAAGATTTCTAATATGCGCAGTAAAGATGCACAATGCAAAACTGGGGAACTACCTTAAGTAGGGCTCGAAGTTGCCACCAATAGGTGCTACTACAAGATTGTGTAGAACCTTTGCGA
The DNA here is from genome assembly GCA_026413305.1 of Hydrozoanthus tunicans. Taxonomy (NCBI): domain Eukaryota; kingdom Metazoa; phylum Cnidaria; class Anthozoa; order Zoantharia; family Hydrozoanthidae; genus Hydrozoanthus; species Hydrozoanthus tunicans. The sequence continues at coordinate 10,297 of JAOBAT010121332.1, forward strand.
CTGATTAACTAAAAGTTAATGTTTCTATATAAAAAAAGCAATTCGGTGAACAAACAAAGCTAATCTCCTTATTGGGCCAACAAATCTAGAAACAAACGAAGTGATTCTTTCACAAACAGCTACAAATGCTGTCACGCAGATGTGGTACAGGTTACATGTAAAAAATTTGTATGGATACTAAAACTTGACTCAGGTTACCAAATTCTTGCCTCTGGTAGCCAGCTGGGTACTTGAAAAAAAGTTAATTTTGAGCCCTGTTAAGGTCTTAAGGTGAGGTGTAAGAATCCAACTATCAATTCAGGCGCATAAGCAGGGAGGTGCATAGGGTGCACATACACCTCCATAGTGTTTGAAAAGTTCTGCTCAGAACTGATTACAACGGCAAAAACGAAAGAAAATAGGAAAGGACGGAATAAAAAAAGAGTGCAATGAGTTTTGTTGCGGCCTTTGTTCCCCAGGGAATTTAGAGGCATAGTAGTAGTAGAGGTGCCTCTACATGTATGCTAGAGCCACCATGCATGGGTCAAATATGAATGTAATCTACAACTAAATTGTCTATTTTCACGAGAAACGCGCACACCAAACGTATATAATATTTTAAGGACTGCTGACACAAGGTCCGCTCAATTTTACTGTGCACTCCTCGCAAAAAATACTGGCTACGTGCCTGAAAATATTATACTTACCTAGCTCTCTATTCAACTCTTCAATCTCCTCCTCTTCTTCCTCTTCTTCTTTGTTTGCTTTTTTGCTTCGTTTCCTGCTATCTGCAGTTGTAATGCGATGTAGTCCCAAGTGTCCTGATGCTTCACTCCACACGGACACATAACATATAGGTTTAATAAAGTCCTCAAGGAAAGAAAGAATAGCAGAAAATTCCCGTGGAGTTGATGCCAATTGCACAGCCCGAACCCATGTAGAGCGCTGAATAGGCCATGCTGGGTGCATGAATGCTGTTGGAACAGCATTCTCAAGGCCAATAATAGAGTATCTCAAAGTGTTCAGAACAACTTCTTTATTCCCATAAACTTCGCCATTATGCCACTTGAACTCATTGATACTAAATTTGTTCACCACAGCACGCCGTTTATCTCTCTGCTCCATGTGCTGGTGTTTGTTCAACGCAAAAGTATTGGTTGTATACTGATTTACATAGTTCTTGTAGTTCCCTTCCATTCCAAGCCGAAACAAGGGTACTGAAGGTGACACATGTTCTTTTACGGATATTTCTGCAGGGTCCTTGTTTGGTACTAGAGAAGATCCAGTAGATGGCTTGAGGGTTTGTGGAAGAGTAGGCGCCTTGACACTAGAGAAAGTGCTTGCAGCTCCCGATGCAGACAGAATAGGCTTTAAAGTTGTATTGCTTAAGCCTACACTCGGTCTTAGCACATTCATCTTGTCAGCAGCGTTTGCTTGGGCTAACACTGAAACGGTCGATGGCAAACGGTTTTTTAAACTCTTATTTAACAATGAGGCCAAAGAGACATCTTCTCCCTTAATTTCTGCATTTTCACTACCTTCCTCTTTCTTAACCTGTTCTTTGTCAATAACTGGTGCCTTGGAGCTCTTGTTCTCTATAGGTGTAACTACAGAAGCACTTGGGCCACTAGTTTCTGGAACTGGTCCAATTTTTCCCTTTTCAGAAGTTAAGTCTTTTACTGCATCAACAGACTTTAAAATCTTGCTGTTCGCATCTTCAAGCTCCTTCAAATCCGACTTTGTTGTCTTGGGTGTCGTTTCTACCGTATTTGGAGACAAAACATCTACAGTGTGATTACCATCGGGTTCTAGAGGTGATTCTTGCTCCATTGCAACATCCTCAGCTGGTGGCGGTTCACCTTGAGTCCCTTTCTTGTCACTGTCAATGGGTCGCACTGGGCCAACCTTAAGAGTAACTGATTCTTCGGATACAAAGGTCAGAACTGGCGACTGCTTCTCAACAGATGGTTTTGCTTCAGGTTTGCCGACATTGCATTCATCTTTGGGCTTTTTCTCACCTACAAGGAAAGGTTGCATCTTGTCAAAAATAATTGAAGTCAGGTGGAAAACAACAACCAATCGCTTATATAGCTTTATCTAACCAAGTACAGTATGTACTTGGTTAGATAAAGCGATATAAGCGATCAGTTGTTGTCTTCCACCTGAAGAGTTGCATCAAAAGAGTTCCAAAAGGAACTGATGGTCGAGACAGGGATGCTTCCTTCCTTCCCTGTTGGCTTTCAATAGCCAGATAACCAGAATAATTGACTCTAAATTAGTTTAAATTGGTATGGAAAAGCAGAAAAACTAAAATAAACAAAAACTAAAACTTAAACAAAGATTTACAATTATATATTTTTTATATAGAGAGAGAGAGAAGTAGAAATTTTAAAAGACAACAATCTTTTCAGTATTTGGCAAGGAAATCTGGCTTTGAAGGTTTCATAAATCAATGACTACCTTCTTAAGCTATATTTTAATTTATCATAAATCGTATACCAAACATTCCATAGTTAATTCTTGCTCTGATAAGAAACTAGTCCTACTTGGGAAAAAAGCCAAGTATGTTTTGTCTACGAGAACTTCCTCAATAGCGTGACCCTTTTAATGATCAAACTTGATTTACTTTTAGTTTTTTCTAAAGAAGCTCAAGTTAAACTAAACTGGAAAACCAAGGTGTTTCTCTTCTTACCTGAATTAATGATATCCTTTGGAATTTTAGCAATGGACTGAGGTAGATCTTTGGCAGAATGTGGCACTCTTGTTGTTTCTGTGGGGGAGTTTTCCTTTTCGGGGCTTTCAACTTTTGGTGGATTTGGCCTTCTTGCTGTCAATCCAGATGGCATATCACCTTTGAGAATACACATCAGCAGTTAACATCTTTAAATATTAAACTTTACCAAAAAGCCCAGCTGGTAGTTAGAAACAGTGCTTTGCAGCACATAAGAACTTAAACATGATATTGAACCAGTAATATACAAAAGGAAAGTGAAAGAGAAACTGAGAACGAAACCTGCAACAGGGTTTTCATTAACGCAAGATATTGCATCTTTTACGCAAAAACATAATTTGGGACGCAAAAAATGAAATGCAATGCGTCGCTGGGACGCAGAAGATCGCGGGGATCGACAGGACATTACA
>JAOBAT010121343.1:0-13415 GCA_026413305.1 Hydrozoanthus tunicans
TTGAAAAATTGTACCTGTGATCCTTTTAAAAACATCGCATTAGTAAGTTGAAGAAAGAATTAATGGAACTTGCCGAATCAGCTCCACAAGAACAAAAATTAGCTCCACTGTACCGACCCCAGTGCATGCATCAAACTTCAACACAACGAGGGTTGAGAATCTTGTTCGTCCAGTAAAAATCTCGTTTATCCAGTTTATTGGCAAAATTGATTATTTATTCAAAATGGAGCAGATTTGGTACAAACCCCAAAAAATCGAGAATCTTCACGCATATAAACACCACAGGCAGCCTCTCCTAACGTCGAACGCAACTACTGTTACTGCTGCTACTATTACTACTACTACTACTACTACTACTACTACTACGACTACGACTACGACTACGACTACTACTACTACTACTACCACTACCACCACTACTACTACTACCACTACCACTACCACCACTACTACTGCTGCTGCTGCTGCTGCTGCTACTACTGCCACTGTTGTTACTAGTTGCCAAAAGTATCCCCGATATACAAACACAAAATACAACAATTTGTCTATGTACAAATTTTAATATAGTCAAATACGGCCTTGTTTGTATGGCAAGGACTAGATAACGGTGTTTTAAACACATACTTGATAGCTTAAAACTAGTAAGTACAACAAGTACAGATCCATTTGATGAAGCTGCACGTTAAGGACTGGACTCGAGTTTACTTCCCTACATTAGAACGGAGTCCCAAGATTACGCGCGTGTACCCACGGCGACCAACCCGGGTCATCCTTTTGAGTATTACATGAGGTTAAGTTCAGAATTGACAACGCGCGTGTAGCCAACACGCGGGTCATCCCTCTGAGTACTACATAAGGCTAAGTTCAGAACTGATAACGCGCGTGTAGTCACGGCTGCCCACGCAGGTTATCCCTCTGAGTGTAATTACTTGAGGTTAAGTTCATAGTTCACCGCGACTGTCTACACGTAAGAGAAATAACAGCGCTGGTATGTAGATAAAGGCTCGTTAACGTTTTCTGGCCAGTGAACGACGATAAACTACAGATTTCATTACAATTGAATTCCTTGTTTTACTTCTTTTTGCATTTTCTGCCTGATGTAAAGATCTATTTGATAACTTTATGGTAGGTTTACTATTTTTTCATGTGATGTTAATAACAAAAGTTGGCACAAGAAACTAGAAAACAAAATCTACTAGAAAAGCTCTAACTTTACCAACAATACTCTGCTAATTTTCGTCGGCCGTCCGCCTTTGTTAAGCCTCTGCAAAGTGTGTAACTAAAAAGGCTTCTTTTTAATAGCTTTGAATTTAAGTTGTCAAATCAAACTCCTGGAATTTTACAGATAATAAATCTCTTTGAAAAGCATGTCGGTAAAGTTAGAACCTTTAACAAAGGGTATTTTCACAGTGTCATCAAAAGCGAGTTCCAACACACGAAACAGTGATAAACACTTGCTAGAGCACTGCCTTTGATTATTGGTTACGATAAACTTAAAACTTGCAGACAACGCTGAAGGAGTCAATTCAAGTGAACACAATTTCGTTTTTTCTTTTTTATGTTCTAGAGCAGGGCTACTGTTTCAATAGCTACAGCCAAGGGCATGTGGTGTGTGGCATAGTATATGGAGCAACTTCAGCTGATAACTGACAGTTACGTGGTCTTGTCTTTGTATGGTCTTTACTTTTTACGTTCATTAGTTCACTAGTGACCTCGCTATAGCCAGTCACTAAAACAAATGAAGAAATGACAAGTAATAGTCTGTTACGTACGTTATTTGAGCGCGAATTTTCCCGCCAAACGAATATGAACTGTGTGTGTTTGGTTGAATGTACTAACTTGCTTGTCATCATAACGCGCCTCTGGCTGACTGAAACGGCACGTCACAACTTGGGATTTTTCAATCTAAACTCGAACAAACTACACGAAACCTTGATAATATTTTGGAAACGCAAGTAAACGACACTGTTGCGTTTCGTGTGTTGGAAATCTCCTAGGCTGACAGCGTATTTTTAGTACAAACTCATTACATCGTACATTCACTGAACTTTGTTTTCTTTTTCGAAAAATGTGAAAATATATATTTTTCTGATTTAGAATAAAATATGTTTAATAATCTCTTGTTTCGCGGTCAATCAATTCGAGAAACGAGCGAGAAGTCAATTCATACAAAACTTATTCACAATAAATTTTGTTGTTAACACTTAACAGTTCATCAATTTGGTTGCTACTCGCGGACTGCATAATAACGCGTCTCGAGAGGAACTGTAAGTGAAATTTCAAACACGAAGTAGAACCTTTATAAAAATTATAGTTTAGTAGATTTCGTTTATAGATTTTCACTTTTTAATGCACATGAATCCATAAGCTCTTGAGTTTGTATTAATCTAGGCAAACTATTACTTTAGCTAGTAAAACAAAGAACGGAAATGAAATGGCTTCTTGAAACTTTAGTTCAAGTTCAGCTAGTTTTAGGTTTTAAAATAAATGGTTACTGCAGTTAATTCTGCACTGCCTTCAAAATAGCAATATACCTTGAATTCTATGCAGCTAAAGACGCGATGCGACTTAAGCAAGAGACCGTAGTCTCAATAGGGCGCAAACGAGCACTCCGAAAAAGATGGCGTCTGTAACTTTTACCACAATGCAATGGGAGCTTAACACCGCTAAAAGAAACTCACGGAAGGTAACAGTTCGCAAAACTCTTCCTTAAACTAACAACACTGTGTTTGTCAAACTTGAAGTTTACAGATTTTCTCTTTGGGTTTTTGTGGGAAAGATTTAGACGTTTATGCGGTAGATGTTGTGGTTAAGCATACAGGTCGTCAACTCTGGCACAAACGTAGATTCTACTAACGTAGACAGTCCAAACTTAACATATCATTTCTCTAAACTACAATACTAGCTGAAAATGAACTATCGCGTTTTGTTATACGCTAACGACCAGTTTATCCAAATCGCTCAGTAACAGTGGCCATGTGCCGAAGTTAATTGCAACTGCGTATGTCGCAAGCCCGTGATTGGCGTTTGTTTCTTAAGTCACGATTGAGCTTTCCGAACAAGATGGCGGCTATACATAAACCGCAATGCACTGCAAACCTTAAACCGCTAAAAGAAGCTCAGGGAAGGTAACAGTTGGTAAAACTCTTCCTTGGTACTAACAACACTGTGTGTGTCAAATTTGTGGTTAGTCAAAATTCTCTTGACGCTAAAAGAAACTCAGGGAAGGTGACAGTTGGTAAAACTCTTCCTTGGTACTAACGACACCGTGTGTGTCAAATTTGAGGTTAGTCAAAATTCTCTTGACGCTAAAAGGAACTCAGGGAAGGTGACAGTTGGTAAAACTCTTCCTTGTACTAACAACATCGTGTGTGTCAAATTTGAGGTTTGATTCTCGCAATGCGTTTTAGAAAGTTATGCGTTAGGAGTTGTGGGTAAATGTACTTGTCGCCATCTTGTTTGAATACGAGTTTGTTAATGAAAACTGGAAGCTCAGGCAATAAATTTATCCAACATAGTTTTTCTATTTGGGATTGTACTGTACTGTTGGAAAATTTTAAAAGATAGCAATCACACTACTGACTACACTCCAGTTCAAAACTGTTTCGTTTTTGTAAAGGTTTTCACACAGACACTTAACTCTTTGCATAAACTGGTCGTCATGACATTTAGGATTTGGGATATCAATACTGATGCACAAAACAGATAGACACGCGTGTGGAAAAATACACAATAAATACAAAGTACTCGAAACGTGAGCACTCTTGAATATTTACTTTGGAACGATTAATGGCTTCAATCCGCCAGGCCATTTTGAAAATCTTTTAGACAAACGTTGTAACTACTTTCTTAGCAAAAGTTTTACTTCTGTTCCCAGTCCTGCTATTTTGGACAAAATAGATTTTAAAACAGATGGAAACAGATATAAAATTTGAGCAGAGCCAGTCAAAGGTTTGTTCCAAGAAGATAGGGTCGTGTGGATTATCAATTGAATGACAAAAAACAGCTACTAGGGAGCTCAAGATATCAGGACGGCAGCATCGACCACGATGGCTTAAAAAAAAACGCGCTTATTGCTTTCTCCTTTGTCCGAAATACGTTTTGTGAGCAGACATGGATGAAAGTGATCTTAAAGGTAAATGAAGATTGACAAAAATTCCTGTAGGTCGTTCTTGCGGTCGTGAGAACTCCAAAACCGGGGTCCAAAACTGAGCTTTTCACGTTGTAATTTTCAAGACTGCGTGAAGGTGGCCTGCGCGATGCTTTCCAACATGCAGCTATTGTATTCACTATTGTTCTCTGCCGTCGTCGTCGGCGTTGTCGTCCCCAAATCTTAAGGTCACTAGTGTTTCAAGTAAGGAGCTGGGACGAGTAAGTAAAATTTTAATGCAAGTGCGCGTGTGTGTGTAAGAGGGGGATTGGGGAGATAATTATATAGGAAGAGTTCGAAGCGAAATATACAGTTTTTCTCCGTGAAGCAAACCGTTGACTGATATTCAATTAGCTAAATCTCCCCCGTTCCAAATATACCGATTGTCAACTCTGCAATAAAATAAGTGCAGCTCTTACTTTAGATGGAAGTTTATAACTTACATTGGCCATTAAAAATCTAGCATTAGCTAATAATAAAAGTAGTTAAAACTTATCTCTTAGATAATAAATTACCCCCTCCACTTTGAAATATCTTACAGCAGATATAATCCTTCCATTTAGAGTGGGGGGCTTTCTGACCAGAGAATCGACACTGCTTACTCCCAGCAGCGTTTCTCCTAAGGCCCGGCATCGTACATTATCATTGTGTTTTGGTTTCTTTTGAGAAAACTTAAATAGCCAAGCTTTTTTTCTGTTAACTGAGTCTAAATAACCCAACTTTACCTAAAATCCACCTTAATTCTTTTTTACATTTTGTCCCTATTCCCTCACATATCTATGGGTTGTAAGTTTTCTCAAAATCTGTGTGTTCGAGTGCTTTAAACGCTGACCGGCTTGACAGCGTGGATTTTGGGATATTTTAATCAAAAACCAGCGAACCTGAATGTAGGACGGACACTTAGAAAAACAAGCACTTACTATTTTCCTACTGCGCGAGTTATGGCCACCTAAGGGCATTTTTCTTTCTCTAAATGTATTCCGTGACCGCACTGTAGCAACAAGCGTGCACTGTAAAAAATGCAACAAACTTTTGACAAGTAGAACCAGTTTGGTACACGCTTTTTTATAAGAACGACAAGACTCAAATTGGCCATAAAGTTTTTAAGAAAATCAGTTAAGAACAAGCTGAGATTCGGGCTCGATACCGAGCTAGTTATTTTTTATTTTACTTAGCTTAACAATACAGAAAGATTAAAAGAATATTCGCAGTTATATGTCATTGCTTCAAACTATACATGCTGTACACGTATACTTGCCTTGAAGTTAATTCTTTAGTATGTATGTGAGAGAAATAAGAACAATTTGAGGTTAAAATCGCAAAAAAACAACAAAAAAACTAAGCCTGGCCAATTTTACTGGTTCTTATAAAAACGAAAAAACGTGTACCTCGCTCGGTGCTGGTTTTCCCGCCATCGCCATCTCTAAACTAAAACATCCCAAAATGCACCTGGCTGTAAACGGCGACGACTCAAGCACTCTTACACACAGCTCGTTTTCCTGATGAAGAAGACGTCAGTTTTTGAAACCAACGCTCTACAAGCTAAACACAAAATAACACAGAACACATATCACAAACTTCACAGGCCAGATCGTGGGAAAGTTCGACATCTGATGCCATTAGTATAAAGAACGAATAACCAGTGGGGAGCTTGAGCGCGAGGGAAGTTATCTGTCCTCTAGTCCTACATTGACTAATATTTCAATTCTTTCAACAAAATCTTATTCATGTCACTTAAAATGTTATTAATAGATTTTGAATACGTAATATTAGTATTCTAATACGCAAATAAGTAAGTTAGGCTCACTGAATCACATTTTAAAACGGGTATTCTTTATCACAGCTAGGGGATAACTTTATAGGTTTTAATTCTCGATTGGTTTTATGTTGAACAAAGATTGTTTAATAGGAACACAAATCGTTTCTCGTTTCGTATAAAAACTGTCACAAAAAGTGCAAATTTCGTTTACCATGGAATGTTCGTAATTGTACTAGCTTCCCCTTCGCTGTAATAAGGAGTACATACTTAGTACAGGTGTTAAAAGCAAGCAAAAATGTATGATATGAAACGGTTTCTAAAACCAGAAGTCGTCTTAATAAAGACGGAAACAAACACACTTTACTTCTTTTCAATCTTAAATTTGCCAAGTTTTAAAACATAGCAGAAAATAAAAGCTTGTTTCAAATCATTCATTTTGCAATTAACAACAACAGCTCACAACAAAATACATTACTGGTAAATAATGCTTCAGTAGATAATGTCTATTAATTAATTTATCTCGGGCAGAGACATAATCATAAAACATACACTCAATCTTTAAAGACGATATTTCAAACAAAAAGATTTCATTGAGGTCGTAAGATTGTGAACTTGTATCTCAAAACAGTTAAACAGAAAACTCGTAGTTAAAAGTATAAACTTAATGAGACCCTTAACTGATGTTCTTGTACAAAAGCCACTTTCGATTCTTGGGTCCGCCGTCATTTCCTGAAAGAAAGAAGTGTTCTTAACTTCAACAACGTTTTTTTAAATGTTATAGTAATGAAACCGAGAACATGACGAGTTTTCAGACCGGTCTGAGTTTTGTTTCTGATTATAATACATGACGAATTTTAGCCCTGGTTGAGGTTCGTATCCTTGCACAGGAATTGCACTTCCTCAATACATCCCTATGAAATAGCCTGAGTTCTGAAACTTCACCAGGTTTTTCAAAATTTTTCGCCAGCTCACAAGATTTTCAGCCAGGTTGAAAAACATTTTTTTACCAGGTTAGTTTTAGGGCAAGCCCATTCTTGTGTTAACTGGTACATCTTTATTTTCTTGAATGGAACTGAACACATTCTTGAGCACACTCGCTTCTAGTTTTCCGCCAAAAATCTGTCGTCCCGGTCTACCCAGACTTGACGAAAAATAAACAGATTCTAGCTTAAAAATATTTTCATTTTAAAATATTTACCAATCATTTCATTTGCCCGGCTAACTATTTATCAAAACTCCACCAGGTCGCTATGGAGGTTTGTTTATTTTTTTTTCACCAGGTTCATCAAAATTTGATCATTCTTTTTTCAGAATTGACCAGGGTCCAGGTTGGGTAAAATATATAAGCCAACCAGAACTGGTTTCACCAGCTATGTTACATAGGGGTGTTTCAATCAAGATGCAGAAATAAACCGAGGACTCACCAATATTGACTTTCTGGTACCGAAAGACCGAAAATAATGGCGATCAGAATTAGAAAGTTAATTGTGACATGATCACCTGTCATATAACTATCACCCGCCATTTAGGAGGAGGAACCTCGAGCAAATATTGCAAGTAGTTAGGGATTTCAAAAAGGAATTGTTAGGGAGGGGACCGCAGGAACGGAAAATGTGGAACATAGTATACAACCCTTAAATTCGAAATGTGTTACTTCCCAGTCCCAAACAAAGTAATCACACCTGTAAACTAAACACTTTGTAAGTCATTTTTGATAAGAAAATATGTCGAATAAATACCATCACCGACAACAACATATAAGATAATATCTATATTGTTATTATCATATTTATTATTATTATTATTATTATTGTTATTATTATTATTATTATCGTCATCATTTGGTTTAGCCAAACTCTTCTTGACATCTAATATCTCGAACCCGAAACGTTGTATTTATGTTGTGTTTATTACGACCCGTGAACTGATTTGGATTGGAAACTTGCGGCTAAATATTGTAAATTCTTAAACAACTGAAACACTATTGTGCAACTATACACCTTGGAGAGGGAAATTTGGTCAAAAAGTTTTCCTAAGTTGGGGGGAGGGGGGGGGGGTCGTAAGTGAAGTACCACTTTTTCCAGAGAACCCCCGAGCCTTTCTTTTTTTTCCTTAAAAAAGATATTATTTCAATTTGTTCTTTTACTTCTTCGGTGAAAATTTCAACACTGATATTCGAAACAACGTAGACAAAAAAGCACCATCAAGTTACTTACTGAAGTGTTTTCCGCTTTCAGTACTGTAGACAAAAGAGAGACGATTAGATTATGAAACTAGAAGAAGATAAAAATGTTGTGTCCTAGCAGTTAATTTTAGATTGTACCTCTTGCCTGAATGTAAGAGTTGAAAAACGAAATGCCACTAATGATATAAATCAGCGATTTTTAAAATACTTGTAAATCTAGTTGAATACAGTTTCCATACCATTTTCAAGCAGGTTGTCCTTCTTGATTGATTTTGGGCTTCTTTTCTATTTACTCAGTAAGTTCGGTTTTACAAACACAGACAGAACATATCAAGCCTTACCGCCATCCCGGGTCCAAATCCAGCAGGCTGGGGACTGGTGCTAGCATACCCCACGTGGTCCCCCACTCCACTTGCCCCGGGGCCCGGTGAGGAGATGTACCCCATGTCTTGAGTAACAACCGGCCCAGGGCTTGTAGCTGGACCGAATCCTCGAGAGACGGGGGAGGGTGGCGGGGCACCAAACTGCTGCTGATTGTAACTGTTCATTTGTACCCCTGAAACAAAATGCGACGAAAGTGTTAAGTAATTTATTTGGATTAAAAAGAAGAGAGCAGGGTTTGTCCGGTTCCTTAAAAGCCTTAAAAGACCTTGATTTTCACTTTCCAAAATTTGAGGCCTCAAAAGTCCTTAAATTTTACAAAAATCAGTCATGGGCCTTAAAAAGTCCTTGAATTTTTACTTTTTTTTGTTATGATAATTCGATATATGTCAACAATGTCCGGGAAATGCATTTCCAAGAATCTGGGCTAGAAAGGGCAGAGTTTACTGGGTGGTTTCAAGCAGTACCTGGTGATCCGTACAGCACTTCGTGCAGTGTTTGCCACAATATCGTGAAAATTCATGTTTTAGGTCAGTTCTGGTGGTTGATGTCCCATGGCTTAGGTCCTCAAAAACAAATAATCTTACTTTAAAAGTCCAAAAAAAGTCCTTAAATTTTGCTTTGAGAAAAGCGGACAAACCTGAAAGAGCCGTTTAATTTGTCTCTCTTGTAACAACCAGCAAAATAGACCCTCTTACATGTTTCGTGCCACCTCCATAATCAATCAACAAACAACGTTTTATTTTTTATTTTTATTTTAATCCCAATTTCTACTTAAGAAAAAAAGTCTGTTCGTTATAACTTAAGAATACATATAACTTCCCTACTTAATACCAAAACCAATGTTACATTTAAAATCCCAAACGTATACGAGTAAGGGAAAACTCATTCCCAGGACCTGTCTTGACGGCCCGACCCGAAACCCAAGAGATCGGGCCTGGGAACGAGGTTAAAAACGAACACAAAATGACTGCATATCAAAATTCGGCTACACTACAAAACCTAGAAACAGTTATCAAGTTTACTCACTACTGTAGTCGGAATAATCTGGAACAGCATTTAGCTGAGGAACTTCCGGTCTCGTGCCAGCTCCCACTCGGCCACTGGGGTTACCAATTGGAGCATATTCTGCATAGTAACCTTGAACCGCACCTGGGTTGCGCCTCTGTTCAGCCGGCCCCATGTATCTACCGGGGAAACCGCCATAGCCTTGAAACAACAAAAACAATGTGTTAAAAAAGTATAATCGTACCAAATCCGCTTAGCATGTTTTTCTTGACGAACTCAAACGATACAATACTATTCAAACATACAGTACAACAAATATTTTACTACTAAAAATTAGCACGGGTTCAATAGCGTCTTTCTCTTCTTTTGTAGGCGAGGAAAAAATTGTCCAGAAAAAAGAAAAAGGCATTAATGAACCCCTGGAAGTAGTCATAGATTTGTGAATCTTTCACACAATGATATTTCTGACAATTGAGCTTTGTTAAACTGGCAGAAATAGATATTTTTCCGGCATGGACCAAAGGACTGGGTCCAGTTGTCAGATGGGAATTATGGGTAATTCGTTGAATAAGTACTGAGCCGTTAGAGATTTGAATCAGTCTAGGTTCAGCCTTCTTAGCCAACTTTTTGTTCTACAATTCCCCTTAATCTCCATGGGGGAACGGCACTTGCATTGGGTTTGGAGAATACGTTCCCTTTTTTCCCCAAAGGGTTTTGGTTTTCGTATCCGGCAAGTGTCAAAAGTTTCTATCGGGGAAACAACTTTATAAGCCAGTATTGCCAAGTATGTAAATAAAGTGTTTTGTGAGAGCGGAGCTTGTAAACAAATGTAAAATAAACCAGCTTGTGGCGCTTGCTGGCCTACATGCCCAAGTATCTACACAGTTGTAATGTGTTTCATGTAGTGTAGTGTCTGATTGGGTACTGTAGGCAAAATAGTGGGTTTCTCTGTGCAACTCTCATTGTCATCTTAACAATTATGGGTTTCATTGTGTTAACGAATATCTACTCTTTCTAATAAGCAGAAAACCTAAACATGCATCTTATAGGCTTACACCTTACAGCGCGTGCTTCGATCATCGACTTTTTTCTTGTTCTTTTCTCAATCGTTTCACAACAGAATGCCTAATACATTTTAGCATAAGTTTGGCTTCCTTGAAATACGTAAAGTACTTCTGCTAGAAAAAATCTCCACGACAACGCCGTCACAACACGAAGCGTGCATTGGCATGAGATCGAGGCTGTTTCAACAGGTACAGGAAGATCGGCCCATGGCTTAGTTTTCTCCTTTTGACGAACGCAAAAACCTGTGTGAAACCTTGTTTAGTTGTAATAAAAGCTAACTCTAACTTTTCGATCAAACATAACCATCTTCTCAGGTAAAAAAGAAAGTTAAAAATTCAAAACCAAACATTAACTTCTCCGCCCCGTAATTTCATACCACACCTGAAGAAGGCTCGCCGAATCAGTGTGGTATAATTATAAAAATCAATTTTTTTGTCCTGTTTGCTATTCTTCTTCATTTGTATTTTAACCTTGTGATCGTGAGCTCAATTCAATCAATTAAAATTTGATTCAGCAGCGTATAACGGGGGAATTATTGCTTCGTATTTGACACATGTTCGCTTTAAGGTAAAATGGATAAAGTCCCCGTCAGGGTTCTATTCTATTGCCTCGAAGTTAACGACTTTTATAGAATAACCTCACATTGGACCTACCCATCGCACCACCCCCGTATGCACCCATAAATGCTCCCCCTCGACCACGCCCTCTACCACGGCCTTGGGCGGTGAACGCTGCTGCCACAGCCGCGTTGTAAGCTAAACAATAAAAAAAACAACAGCTCAATTTTTTGATAATTCTTTAAAATCTCTCGAAACAAAAGCAGCTTCGTCACACTGAATATCATTTTTATAAAGAACGAAACGCATAGTTTTTGTATGGAACCTTTGTGACTGATTAACTAAGAGTTATTGTTTCTAATAAAATGATAAAATAAATGAAGCTTATCTGCTTTCTTGAGCAAACAAGTCTGTAAACAAATGCAGCTGTTCTTGCGCATGTACACAGATTACAGGTTGAAAATAGGTACGGCCACTGCGCTCAGACTACCAAATGTTTGCCTTTGGTAGAAAGTTGATTTTAAAAATAAATAATTTCGAGCCCTAAAACGTTGTTACTTTATTCACAAAGCTCTTCCACTTTACATGGGGAGAGCCGTGGGAACTTCGTTGGGTACCTAGCTAGGGAATGCACGCGAAACGGAAAGTCGCCAGGGTATTTCCGCTTTTCTCAGAGCAAAATTTAAGGACTTTTTAGGACTTTTTAAGGTAAGACCTTTGGTTCTTGAGGACCTAAGCCATGGGACACCAACCACCAGAACTGACCTAAAACATGACTTTTTACGATATTGATTTTCCTTGCCACAGTTCAGTAGTTATAGGCACGTTTTAGTTGTTGTTAATCACGGACCTGACACTAAAGTCTATAGAACTGCAAAGGTTGAATTGGCATTACTATTACTGTGCACTTTTTATGGCAACATAACAGTGTAGCCTTCATTCAAACTCAACAAACTGTATGGTTCATGCTTCTCGAAGCAACACAAAAAATGCCAAATTCAGTGAAAAAGCAAAAATTTAAAGCCTTTTTAAGGACCATGACTGATTTTTGTAAAATTTAAGGACTTTTGAGGCCTCAAATTTTGGAAAGTGAAAACTAAGGACTTTTAAGGTTTTTAAGGATCCGGACGAACCCTGGTCGTAGAGAAGAAGAGAAGAAGTACGTATACAGCAGAAGTTGTGTCTTACTTGTAAAGGGATAGGCTCCAAAACCTGGTCCGAATCCTGGTCCCGGGTAGCCTCTGCCATAGCCTGTAAAACCTGGGTAGACTGTCACGTGAAGAGAAATATTCAACCGTTACCTTTCGCTTTTCGTACACTATCAACACCTATCTTTTCCTCCGGAGCAAAAAGGATTTATTTTAAAATTTTGATATATGATTATTCACCCCAAATCTGTTCAAATAAATTATGGAAATGAATTCAGAGAACTAACTTTTTAAAAAAAATAACAACTTCTTGTAAAAAAAAGTTGAGGTTAAATATCCTTAATTCTGGTAACGTGTTAAAATATGTTGAAGCTGTGGATACGGGAGAACTTTGTTCAGCGGAGATAGTTTATTGTTAAACAGTACCCAGAGCTCGTGCAACATAGTCGTGAGCAAGCAAGCATCTCCCAATGGAACAAGCGCACCAGGTGTAATAAATTATCATATTATTAATTATTAGTCCGATAGTTAATTTGAGTATAGATATTGTTTACAGGCATCCAGTCACATCCTAAAAATACTTATTAGTATCTAAACTTAGCCTCTAACTGTTCACAGACATCAACTCTCATTTTACAGGCATCTATAATGATCATTGTAAAGCGCCTTTGAGCATAAATATGGAAAGGTGCTTTTTAAATGCACCACTTTACTTCTATCCACCCTCATTCTCAAACTGTTTACAGGCATCCACCCTCGGCCTCGAAATGTTCGGGCATCCACCCTCATTCTCAAACTGTTTACAAGTATCCACCCACAGCCTCAAACTGTTCGGGCATCCATCCTCATTCTCAAACTGTTTACAAGCATCCACTCTCAGCCTCGAAATGTTCGGGAATCCACCATCATTCTCAAACTGTTTACAAGTATCCTTCCTCAGCTTCAAATTGTTCGGGCATCCACTCTCATTCTCAAACTGTTTGCAAACATCCTACGTCAGCTTCAAACTGTTCGGGCATCCACTCTCATTCTCAAACTGTTTACAAGCATCCACCCACAGCCTCAAACTGTTCGGGAATCCACCATCATTCTCAAACTGTTTGCAGGCATCCACTCTCATTCTCAAACTATTTACAGGCATCCACCCTCAGCCTCAAACTGT
>JAOBAT010121354.1:0-13415 GCA_026413305.1 Hydrozoanthus tunicans
CCCCCCCCCCCCCCCCCCCCCCCCCCCCCCCCCCCCCCCCCCCCCCCCCCCCCCCCCCCCCCCCCCCCCCCCATATCTGCTGGCGGATTTGGACCCGGAGGGTCCAAATCCGCTGTGACACCGGTCCTTTCTCGTAATATTCAATGTTTTCGTTTTGGGGGGTTTTTTGCCGCAAATTCATTGCTCCAACAGCGTTTATTTCAGTTCATGCGAAATCTTACTGGAAAAATCAAATAAATCACATGTTTGCCAGTGGACATTTTTTGGACTCGCAACCTCCAAAAAGCTCTCAAAACACTCCGCAAACTTGCGATTTCTTTAGCCAAGGTTTCAGACGGTTTGCTCCCGAGCCTGAGGCCTGGTAAATTTTCGCGCTTTTAGGCTTTAAACTTGTTCCCAGGACTTCTCTCTTCCTCTCTCCGAGAACCCTGAAAGCGACGATGAGCAAGCTTTAGATTTTTAAAGGGAGATGCGAGTCTCACTAGCACCTCCCTGATTTTAACGATTCCCCTTCGTGGTCGGTTTCTGATTTCAAAAGTTATTTTAGTTTCCAACAGTTGCCGTCAAGTGCTAAATACTGATGGTATGTCAATTTTCGTTTATAACTATCACGTAAGACGATAGCGAAGAACACTAGCAAAACGACAGGCTGACGTTTGTCTCCCTCCCCCCCCCCCCCCCCTTAAAAAAACAAACAAGTAAACAAATTCTTAAAAAACAAAAAAAACCGTCAACCCAAAAGCTACATCGCGCAGGATAGTGCGACGTCACCCGAATATTGTGGGAAAGTTCGTCTTTGAACATGACACAAGAAAAAAGAAATCAGCTGGGAAAGCCTACAATTAGGGATCTATAAAAACGCACTGCTTCGAAATATAAACTCGGACTTTTCTAAAGGGAAGATAAACGCTTTAAAAACGGGCTCGCTTGCCAGGAATTTTGCGAGACGATGTGATTAAACAAGGAGACGGACCAAACAAGTCCGAAAGCGCGAGACTCTAGGCGAGTCTGGCACCAGGGGCATACTCCCCCGGAAAACTAAAAATTTTGTGGAATCTGAAGGTTGTTCCTTTTTGAATAGTTGGTTTACAAAATACAGACCTTCCCAGCCTGGCAGGGCTAAGAGCGTACCCAAGGGCGAGAGACTCTTTATTTTAGCCGGAAGAAATAGAATCAGATAATCCCCTCCCCTTCAAAAAAATATCAACAACAGCCAACAAAATAATGGCTTGCGTAGCGGCTGTTTTTTTGTGAGAGACCAAGTAGTGTTAATCGAGCGAGCCGCCTCGTATGAGAATTCGCTCGCGCGTTTTACAACATGAAGGCCTACTCGATTTGACACTTCGCTTCTCCCCAAAGACAGCCGCTACTGAGCAGGCTAGCCAACAAAAATAACACGAAAAGATTAAATTATATCAAACATCCATCGTCATGTCCTCTTTAGAAACATCAGCATCAGGCGAGTATTTCAAATATTTATTTGCAAACTACAGATATATATATATAGAATTTATGAACTCCTTTATATTGCTTTTACCGTTACAAGTGTTCGACCATCAAACACGTTTGGTGCCGAGACTCAATCGCTATATGTTTCCCGTACGATAATTTTACAAAATGAGTGATTTAAAGTTATGAAAGAACAAAAATTTTCTAAAGTGTTTTAAATTACATAGAGAACTTTCTTTAAAATGCGATGATTCTACAGCAATTTCTTATGCATGCGAACGTACAGTATGCTAAAGAGATGGAAGTTTTCTTGAATCACGTCAAAACAGCTATCTAAATGAACGATCATTTTACTACGAAGTAACTTCGTATATTCGTACGTACAGTAAAACACCTGCATAAAAGTTTTGGAAGTTCAGGCTGATCATGTTCTTTTATTTTACAGGTGCATTCTGCTTCTAAAAATTAAACTAAAGAAGCCAGAAGGTAACCTTTTAATTGGTTACATAACTTTACTTAGCAAAATCCAAAAACAGATCATGTACTCTGAAAAGTCCTATAACTGCAGTGAGACAGATTACAATCTGTGCTATGGTCTTCGAAGTTCTTAAAAAACAAACTTATCTTATTCAGTTACTCACTGTATCCAGCTTTTTATGTCTATAGTACTTTTTTTAACCAAATTTCAGCTTGATTGTTCTTATTCCACTTGTTTTATATGCAGGTGATTACTGTATTTGAAGTGTGTAGTGACCAGATGAGAATAATATGAACAGTAACAACATGCCTCGACAAAATGAACACACTTCCAAAAAAGCAGTTCATGTACACTTCCAACGATTCAACTGAGACAAAAAGCTATTGTATGATACTCCAACAGAATTAAATCTTCTTGAATTACTTCTTACTGTAGTCTCTTTTTTTGCCTTTCTGTGGTTTTGTATAAAATGTCAGTTTTACTGACTCATCTCAGTTTACGAGCACGTATATCAGTGTAGAATTACCCTTTACCTACTTCCAACTAGTTCATTAAAAGATAGAGTTCACTTCTACCTTAATCTAAAACTATGGTAAAAAGTAAAAAATAAAAAACTCCAGGCCCTAGTTGTTCAAAATACAGCCCCAATCGAGGGTTAATCACCATGACAACCAATAAGTTTTCTTAAGAGGTAACCCAGGACTATCACAAGCCAACCTTCAGAGAACTCGGCCCTGATGTCAGTACTAAGATTCAAGTCAATAATTATCTCCTGGAGGAGGGGGAAAAGGGGGGAGGGGGGCAGGAGTTTTTTTTGGAAGAAACATCTTTTCATGTCAAAATGTTCTTGCAAAAGTCTTTATTGCCTACCAGAAGAACACTCTGTAATCAAAATTTGTTTGGTTCCCTTCTTTTTCTATTGCATTTGAAAATAAAGTTTTGACTGATATGTGCTTTCATACTTACAAGTATGTTCATTGCAAACTGTTTGAGATAGACAGAAATTGATACTCTAGCCAGGTATGTTCGGTGAGAAATTTCTACTTAAGCACTGTGGCAACAGTTTACTAATAATTGAAAAGATTCAATTGGGGCAATGCAGATAGCAGTTCTAGCTCATTTTTGATCAAATCTCTAAAACTATGACATAGCCCTTAACCTAATTATAAGCTACATGTATACCCTTAATATAGCATACCCTAAATAAAGCCCCCCCCCTAGACTCCATAATAACAAGGTGTTTGCTGGCAAACCCCAATTGTCATATCTCAAACCAGTTGCTCAAAAGTTTTCTGTTTTTTTTTTCGTGAGACCAACCTCTCAAAAATTAGGGGGAACTACAGGGCAAAAGAGCCATTTTAGACCATTGACTAGACATTTCTCTGGCTAAAGTGTATTATGTTACATTATATTATAGTAAAATCTAGATAGTGCTGTAGATATTGAGTTTATACTACCACAAAATAATATTGAAGGTTTTGCTCCAGATAAAATGGCCCAAAATTTCATGTTCTTATATGTGTGACACTACTTTCCCAATCCATAGAAAAAGACCTCGAACAGTCCTTGCAAAACTCTGATAAAAATCCTCTATATATAGTCAATGTCTCAAGTTTAAAAAAATGTCACAATGTTTCTTGGGCCATTTCTGTACAATCCCTTCAATCTATCTTATTGCAGTGGTTCTATCGATCTAATTTCAATAAAAATGTGAAATCTCATCTTGCAGATGACACTTAAGTCAGTTTAAGCGTCACCTTCAATGTTACTGACGGTCATTGTACAGTAGTAGCAGCTTCGAATCAGATTCAAGATGCCAGCAATAAACGCCCCAATCCAAACAACATAAATACCTATTTGACAAAAAGAAATAAGGACTGCATATTAGTTATAATTTTTGACTCAAAACTATCAGTTCAGAGTTCAAGTATTTTGGTAATGCTTTAAACAAAAGATGTGTTAAAGAATAAAGAAGAGAGACCTATGCATAATTTAAGCTTAAAATTAATGTATCATAATATAGTAAAAATTTATGAGAGAAGGCAAATATAATTTTTTCTGAAACCATCAAAGGCTTATTATTTTTTCTGCTTCTTGCCAAGAAATTCAGAGTTTACAGTTTAAATTGCTACTGAATTTGCACTTTATCAAGTAGTGTTAACCCTTTCAGCCCAGGCTTGTTTATCAACATCTAACTTCTCCTCACAAAACTCATACAGTTTATGTAATTTGGTAATGAGAAAAAAGGACCTGATCAAACATAGTTATAATTAATTTAACACATACCAAAGATGAAAAGCAAAGTTCTCCTTATTTTTAACCAGGAATACAAAAGTATTAGTCTAGGTTTATGAATTTAGCAAAATGTCATTTCTTGAATTCTAATGCTGCAAATTTTTCTGTTAGACCTTTTCAAAAATGACCTGGCAATTTTAATATTCTTTTGTGTACATTGAAAATTAATTTGCCCTACTGGCCTTGCTTTGGGTAACATATTCTTTTGAAAAATTAACCCAAGAGCGAGACTGCCAGGCTAACTTGAATACACAACAACAACAATTTATTCAATACTCATTATGTTTTAACTGTTACAAAAAATTATTATATCAGGATGACAACAAACATATGCAGGGAAGCAAAAAAATTATTGGGGGGGGGGCACAGTGGAAATTTCAGTAATTTGTTATAAGATCTGAAGTAACTATTCAAAAGTTATCACAGTAAACCAAAAATAAATTATCAGGGGGGCCTGGCCTCCCCCCCCCAACAAATTATTTGGGGGGCTAGTGGCTACCGCAAGACCAAAGGTAAATTTCTTAGAAATATTACGTCCAAGGCAACAAACACTTTTTTACTATAAAATTGAGGCATATATATTTAGCAGAACAATCAAACTTGGCAAAAAACAAAAACAGACAAACAAATTGGCACAAAACTACATGAAAGAACTTAAAATTATGCAAGAAAAATGAAAAGCAAAAAAGGATAAACTTATTCCTTCATCAAATTGAAGATCCATTTTCCTTGCAATTAATAATACACGTAAAAAGAACATAAATATTCGAAGAGATAATGGGATTTTAAGGCGAAAAAGTTGCTGCCATCTTGCAATGTTGACTGCTGACAGCTTCACTCTAAAGAGTATCAGATAATACTGCCTCTTTTGAAAAAGATCTGTTTTGGAATTCTTTCTGCAACATTTAAAAGCTGTGAGCAACCTATGGTAACTTAAAAAAAAAAACAGTCTCAGAAAACAGTCTCATGGTATATTTAATTAGTATCTACATGGTAAATATTCCACGAGACTGTTTTCAATTTTATGCTCTGAAGAAGGCAGCAGAATAGCTTTCAAAAATTTAGCAGTAGTTTTTTAACATCAGATTTTTAACGTTTTTAGATCTGACAGTTTTGAACCAAAATTTTTAAATATCGTGTGTACTGATCGCCCTAACAACGTTTATGGTAACTTACCTCCTGAGCTCTTTGCATACTCAAGGGTACCAACTGTCACACCGACACCAGCAGCAAGGAAGATAAAACCAATGATGGCAAAGATTGTCGCTCGGCTTTTTGCAAAGCTTGGTCCCACAGAGGAACTGTGACAAAATCACAGAAGAGGAGAATTGCTTGCTTAGCATCTACTACAATGCCAGAAAAACTACAGCCTGACCGCAAATTGTTCTGACTAGCACTATACTGATTAGTTCAAACTGTTTTGAGCATCTATTCTACAACAGCAATGAATTATCGTTTTATTGTTTTATGACATTTTTTACTCAAGGAGTGATGGGAGAACAGCCAATAGGACTCGAGGTATCCTTCAAGGCCTGACACCTGGGTCCTACGGTTTAACGTCCTTATCTGAGAAGATGCAACGGTCTAACCGATTGCAGATGTTAGAGCAAAAGCTGGACCTTCTCCAGAGTTATTTTAAGACCCTGAGTGAAGGTTCAGCACCCAGAATGGAATCCCAGGCCTCCAGCACAACAGACTGATGCCTAACCAACTGGGCTCACCAGGCAGCGGTTAGACTCGCCCTCCACCCACTAAAAGAATATGATTTTTATAATCTCTACAAAATTATTTGCGATACAACTATGCACTATTAAAAGTTTTTTCAAAGAATGTACACAAATTTATGTATGATAGTTGATACAAAGTTGATAGGATGCTGGAGTGTTATATACAGAGGGATTACTGCATTTGCAGGCACATACCCTGCAACTTTTTTCAGCATTGTTACGCCCATGGCAGCAATCAAGCATTCCTGCCTCAATTGGCATTGACCAGGGGTTCAATAAAACCCAAGGTGCAAGAGGCTGTAAGATCTTACTAACTGAACCAACCTCACATGTATACATTTGACATCACTTATTTTTCCTTTATGTATTAACTAAGATAGGTTATATCCACTTATTGTCTAGATACAATTATTATACACCTCGGAAAAAATATAACATACCAAGTATATGAGTCTAGTTTTCCTTGATCAAGAATATGATAACTTAAAAATAAAAATTTATTCATCAAAGCATATGGTTTCAGACATTGAAAAAGTGCTTTCTTAGTATTTCCATATATTAAGCTGCCACTAGGTTATTAAAACTGTTCAATTCAAATAAAACAGACTGTTTAACCCTTAAAGTGCCAGTCAATAATTATCACTAACATTTAATTTCTTCTTACAAAAACAAGTTACAAAAACAGACATTTTTTATTTTGGTACTGAGAAGTTGAATTGAAAGTTGATCTAACAAAGTGAACTACCTTGAAGAAAGTAAAATTATTCTAAACTAGTAAATTATGGAGTAAGTCATGGCTCTTGTTTGAGGAATTTGTAACTGGTCCTGAAAGGATTAAGGTTTAACAAGAGTGCAGCTCTTCGCAAAACAAATAAGCTTGTCTATTATGATTTCAACACAGAAGCAAAGAATCAACTTACACTCTGCGGCAGTGGGGGCACCTGGCCAAGTGATTTGTTGTATGAAACTAAAACATAAAGCAAAATTATCAAGACATGTTTACAGAACTGTGCAAATTACATTTAACTCAGTCCTACAGCATGATAATCAGGGCTGATGAAATTAATGAAATATATCACACTGGCCTAACCAAAATTGCAATAACTTTGTTTTTAGTTTGTATCATATCTTTGGCATGGTGGTATTAACTTGATCGTCAGTGCTTCTCAACAAAACTGAGCGCTTAAGCTATGCTGAGATTGGATGGAATGGAAAATTCATCAATTTTTTTCATTTTTTGAAAAATTCATGTAGTACTTATTAGGCAGGCAAATGAATCGCAATTCATGAGATGGAAATGAGTGACTTTGCATGAAATACTAATAAAATTCTTCCAACAGTTATGAAAAAGTATTAGGGAAAATGATGACTCAATCAAGAGTCACTTTGTTTTTGCACTAGACCCTTCAACTATATGTCAACACAAAGTATAACAAATAAGTAATGGTCATACATGTATAAGAAAAAGAGAACCTCCCATTGTTCTGCAGCATTTCACTTTCCACACACCAGAATGTTTAAACTTTCATACTGAGAATATATCAACCAGTATACAAGTACACAGTTTTGAAGTAAAAAGCTTCTATTTTAAAGCAATGTTTCTTTTATGCTGTAATAATATTTAAGCCAACCATAGAACTCCAAAACAAAAGCAAATAAAACCTTTTTATTTTCAATGTCCCCATATAGAATTTTTCTTAAATTTAAAAACATATTAAATGATTGTTTTAATTAGAAAGTATCAAGTGAGCAAACTTAAAAGAAATACATTAGCTTACTTATCAAGATATTGTTCATTTTTAAAATTTAGCCCTTCAATCAGATCAACAGTTTAATAATAATGTAGTTAGCACCTTTCTGCATTTGATTGCAGTTGAACTGTCTACTTCTTACTCAGAACGTTACTTTAAAGTATAACTCTTCATAAATTCTTATAAATAACACAATTCAACTTCATTTTTAAATTTGCAGTTATAACTTAAGTTAATGTTCTATTACAAATTTATAGATTTGTATTATATTCTCAGTTTTAACATTAATAATACAACACAGTCTAATCAGTTCAAACTATATTACTTAGGAGAGTTTCAGTCATTGATACTATTTGATTCATCTGGTGATTCAAAATAAAGGTTTCTTTCACTTACGTGTCTAGGGTGTTTGGATTTGAAATAGTTTATTTATAACTATTACGCCTATAAGAATTGAAAAACCATTCAGTTAGCGAGGATTCAAAAAAACCAATTTGAGTTCACTGAATTTATATCTTGTTTACATTTGAATCCTTTGGAAACTGGATTTTACAAAGAGTAAGCAGGGAGTTTGAATTATCCTGGTTTGAATGTATTGTCTTTAAAAGCCCTGAACATGTAAGTACATCCATCAAACCTTGCAAGTACTGAAAGTAACCTCAAGATTCACATACCACAAACACTTCATTACAATGGCCGCAGGTCACCCTGAATCTTGCTCGAGAGTTTGTCTGGACAGTTGTGGATGCTGGCACCGAAGCTGGGTTGCTCAGGGTAATGATCCTCTTACTACAAAAATACCATGATCACATCTCATCAATAATGCAGGATGAAACCATTAGTAGGTGTTAGGAAGAGCAACAAGGCCTGCTGAACAAGCTAGGGCAATTGGCCAGAAAAATTGATGGGCCATAACCGCTGAATAATTTACAGACTTTTTAGGAGAACAACTGTGACCATGCAAAATTTTTAGGCTTATAACCAAGATATCAAAATGCATTGCCATTGTTCATAAATTTAAATCCTGTACCCACTAGCTTTAGAAGATAAATCTGCACAGTACTCAGTGCAAGGCACTAAAACTAGTCGACTTTGTTTTCGGTTACTGAAACTGCACTCCCACTGGCCCCTGGACTAGTTAAAATTTTAAAATGGACTAAAAAAATAGTGCTGCTCAAGGGATCAGTTAGCAAACCTGAATTCTGGCTTCTCCTTGTGGGCTGGTGCTTTGTTGTGCTTACTAGCCCACTGTCTAGTGTTTAAAAAAGTTAGTGCTGAGCACTGGTACTTCACAAATGTATAAACTAACCAGTTTGGACGTGGGCAAGAAATCCTTGTAGATGTAACTTTACATGTCAGCAAAGCATTGCAGGGACATCTGATGTATTTTTTTCCTTGAGGTGGCGGTTTTATTGGCTGAAAATCATATTTATCTATTAGTCTATATTAACTATTGCTAAAGCTATACATTTCATTATATATTTAATCATGTATTATATTGTTGTACTTGGATTAAATTTTCCAAAAACAATAAAACTTTTGTACATGCATGACAATATAATATTTTATGCAAAAATGACTTGCCCCAAAGGTAAGTAACAATAATACATGTCCAGTACCCTGAAGTCCCTAATAATAGTATATGTACAATATTCATAAAAAATATATTTTGGCCTAAATTTCTACTCTCTATGGACCCTATCATGCCACATAATTTTCCATTTTTCATAGCATAAAACCAAATTTATGTTTTCCCAACTGTTTTGAGTCGATGGTACATTGGCCTAGCATTTGAAGTGTTAGTCATTTTTACTTAATTTACTTTTTAAGGTTTGTGCAACTATAAAACTTTTTGTTAACCGAGTGATGAGATGTAATTTGAGGTCAAGTTGCACAATATCAGATGCCCTGAGATAAGTCGCTGGTTTAAAAGACTGCATTTGGATATTTTGGGCTTTCAAATCACTTCAAAGAGATACTCGTAGCAAGCCTATGGTTGGGGTTTTTGACTGAGGAACTTACTGTTGCTTCTTGACAGTTTCCACACTTTACAACTCTCTGATGTTCACGACCACGGATGTACACAATTGTCTGACAGACTCGGCAGATTATAGAAGGCTCTGAATTCACTGATACTGAGTATGAAGGTGGAACTTCTGAGTATGCTGGGGGTGCTGTTGGTGGCACTTGGTCGGCAGGTGCTAGTTGAAAAAATTCAAATGTGAAAGAGCAGTTTTTAATAATTACATGACACAACTTCCCCCTCTCATTCACAGACATGCCAACCTTCAACTTCAAAATGCAGGAGATTTTTTGGGGCTAGAACTTCTCTTGTGTCAGCTGTTGAAGTGTTCACATTGCCTCTTATCACATGCTATGTTATCACTTTCCTATGTGGCCTAATAATTATTATACCTACAGCTGTTTGGATAATCCTCTGCCTTGACAACACAGTGTTTGTTTGTCTAAAAGGATACGAGGCTATATGGAAGACTTCTATATGATAGTGAGAATGCTGCTTATATATTAGTTTATGTTGCATTGCTCTTCACAAGTCAGGGACAAACAAACAGCATATTATTGTTGTTGTATACTTTTTATATATCTAAATTTTCTTTAAAAATGCAAGACATATGTATTTAAAATGCCAAAGAACGGGAGATCAAGCCTAAGTCTCCCACAAAATGCAGAAGAGTTCGCATCTCTGCATTCACCTAAATTCTGCACAAATATGAAAATGTTGTATGCTGTTCTTCAGGGGTGGATATAGTGGGGGGAGAGGGGGGGGGTGGATTGAGTGGATTTCCAACCCCCTTTTTTACACTACCAGAAAAAAAATAAAACAGAAAGACAAGATTTATCAATAATTTGACACTGAATATCAGCAAAAAACTGGCAAAATATTTACAGATAACTAACAATTTTAGAGAGCATGAAGTTCTGTTATTGATGCGCAAAGAATATGTACAAAACACAGTAGGTTGAGATGCACTCAACATGCACTCGAAACCAAACTCCAGTTGTAAGCATTAATTATCATCACACTGAATGAAATCTGCGAGCTGTCAAACGACGAAGATGTTACAGCTAGCCCCATATAATACGCCGAGTTGTCTCTTGTCTTCTAGGGTACCTTGTAGATGTATATTTTGGCTTGAAGATTAACAATGTTATCATCTTTTACAATGGCATTTGTGCTGAAATCAATGTGAATATCCACCCCCACCCACCCTCTTTGAAATCCTGTATCTGTTTTGGGTCTTCCAACCTAAAAGTTTACCTCAAATCCTGGTTTATAAGCTGACAATTTCATCCTGAATTATTTTTATGCACAGTTTTGGAGTGGACTTAGCAATGCAATAAATACAAATTTTGAAAAACAGAAAAAAGGAAAAGAGAATAAGCAGTGCTGATTGGACAGAGATCTTTTCAGCTCCTCTGCATTGCACACATTTTTTGTTTTAAAAGTTTCTATTCTATTTCCTCAACTTTTATCCTTAAACAAGAACTCTGACGCAAAGTAGAAACAGAGAAGTTGTCACTATGGTTTTTGTGTGCAAGTGCTTTACTCAAGATGCCTAAGTTATACATCATATTTACAGCTTGATTTTAAACACCATAGTCTTAGCAATTCTTACATAAAACAATTTCAAAACTCTTTCAAATGATCTTTAAAATTTCTCCAGTTTTTTTGTGGTACTATACTACTGCTTCATAGAAAGTGGTAGCTACTGACCATTTTAGCGTAAACGATTGTATCTCATTCTAAAGAGAACAAATAATATAATCGATGTGAAAAAAGATGTCATGTTCAGCAAAATGCCCCAAATCTTAGAAAAACGGGAAATATTTTACCAGTTTTAAACACTCTGATTTTGTTTCCAATGGCATTTAAAACGCTGGAAAGAAGTTTTCAGACAAACAAATTTTCAAACATTCCCGGGGGAGCATGCCCCCGGACTCCCCCAGAGGGCTTGCACTTCCAGCGCTCGGGTTTTAAAAGGCTTGCTACGGCCTCGCTTATTTTAATACTCATAACTACCAAAGCGAAAACTGCTGACGCGTCGGCGACGTTGTGACTAAACTTATCTTTTTCCTCGTGTGCAACCGGAACAATTTCGGGAATGCACACTTATGTAGAAGAAAGAATATAAAATACATACACATTGAGAAAATTCATATCAAGTATATAAAATAATGCAGAAAGCAAAAGTTGTAAACTGGCAAGGAACACAATCAATTACTCCAAATAACGCTATCGAACGATATTTTTCTTTCACATATTTGCTTGAATACAGTCAGCAAGTCTGACATTGAACTTTGTGTATGTTTTGGGCTAAAACATTACGCAAGCTTTACTAAAAAAATAACGAAGAAAAGCCTTTATTTTCACTAATAGTATTAATAAGAATATTATTTGAAAGTTTTTTCTTAGTGGAAAATGACATGCAAATTTAAAGTACGAAAGGATCTTTGAACGTCAAGAACAGTTACTTCAACTTTCAAAATATTCATGGAAAGCGTTAATAAAAAATACATAAACTACGTATTTGAAATGAACCTTCTTTCCTTCTTTGGGTAAGACGCAACGCTTGAAATTTGTGAAACTAGATATCCTAAACTTGGCGAAATCGCAAAGCTATATCGTATCCCTAAATAAAGTTAAGATAATAGTAATAAACCTTTGTATGTACTTCAAACTTTCTGCAGTATAACAAAACCTTTTGGTAAGAAAATCGAGACTGACATTGCTAAAGCAAGCGTTTTCTTTCGACTCTCGAGCTAGCATGATACAGTTTTCCGCAAACTAAACCTGCCCACAATAACAAGAATTGTTTCATTAATGGTACTCATTGCAAACCATCACTTACCCGATGGACTGAATGGTGGGGGAGGTAATTGCTCCTCTTGTTCCTGTAATAACGGAGCAGTATCGCTCGTGCTTGGCTCCGATGGAGCACCTTGTTCGTCTTCGTGTTTGTTTTCCGCCATCTTGTCTCATAGGAAAACCTGCCTTCGAACAAATCACGTGATATTTTTGAAATCGAACCAAGTGATGACATCACATGTACAACAAGCGGACACGATTTTACGGAATCCCCGGGGAGAGTAAAAGGGGGAGGGGGAATAAGCAAGGTGCTCGTCCAATGAAAACAATGCATGAAAATTAAAAATTTAACCCTGAAAAGACCTCAGGCTCGTCAATCAATTATTTTGAAAAAAAAACTGTAAGAGAAAACAAGCTTGTTTTTGTTTTGTTCTTCTATATACGTACCTAGGTATAGCCTCCTTCGCAGCCATCGTGGCTTTCGTGGTGGAGGGAATAAAGGCCACGATGGCTGCGAAGGAGACAAATAAATGCACGTTTATAGAAGAATATAACCCCTATCACCCAGTTAATTATTCATTTAGGCAACCATTAGAAGTGTAACATAATTTGCGTAAATTTCTTTTTCGCCGGTCTTTAATTTCGCGATTTTTCATAGACTCGCAAAAATTAGAACGAACAGTTTACTTACTTCATTGCCGGCATAGCGGCCAGCTAAAATCGATGTATGCAAAAAATTATCCCAATGACATGCCAAATAGTTTTAAAATATCCCTCCTCCCATTCACATGCCAAATAGTTTTAAAATATCCCTCCTCCCATTTGATGAATTGAAACCCCGCATTCCGCTCTTCAAAATCCCTATATATCTATCCCACGCCCATCCC
>JAOBAT010121365.1:0-13413 GCA_026413305.1 Hydrozoanthus tunicans
TGGGTGAAATACGAGGGTAGGTCATTTTTTGAACTTGTGCCACTTGTCACCCAGTGCTTACAGAGAGGCGCTCTTAAGTGCTCCCGAAACATATTTCATTATTCATACTATTATTATTAGATGTATATCACTGATGTGTGCATTGAAACTGCAAAACAGACTTTGGCACTTAATTATAAGGTATAACTAATAACTAGTTATTAATAAAAACTCTTCGAAAGAAAAGTACAATTTAAAATTTGAAATATTTCAAGCAACTTCCAATGTTGCCTTCTATGATAAAACAAAAACCAGTGACAGAATGCTGTTTAAACTACTCTTTCAGTCCCAGTCTATTGCCAACAACCAACAATAAAAGGTTGACATCTAACTTCTAACATTATGCATTTTGTAAATGAGAAAATGTGATTTGACTGGCAAACAAAGCAAACAACTGACAATGAAGGGAAAAATTCTCCAAACTTGCTCTGAATTGAAACAAGACTCAGTTACCATTATTGTACTTACAACTAGAAATGTAACTTAGGCTAAAGTAAAAAAGAAAAATCCTGACACACAACACAGGTATTTTCTACTCCTTTTTTCTCTACCCCACCCTACACCCCCCCCCCCCCCAAACTCGTGCCTTACCAAGCTAGTCACTCAACATTGGGTGTATTCTCTGAAACTAAGCCCAATCAAAAGTAAAATTTCTAATGGTGCTATTTATGATCCACAAAGGTAACAATTATTTAATCACGAAAAGTCAACTTAACACAAGCCAGCTACCTTTCGGAAAACCCGCGGGCCACCTTGTGCAGCCTTGTCTACCTTCAGCCAGCCTGCAGACATTGCCTTGCTGAAGCCGATGCTGGCATGTGCTCCAAGTTTCTGGAGGTGAATAAATAGATTTTACAAGGAGTGAACCTAAACAAGGTTTCACATAACCTATGTACAGAAGAAAAAACTACACAGCAATCACCTTGAGTTGAAGATAACAAATATTTAAAATATAACAACAAAGACTTTTTAAACAATGCAAAATTTCCATTAGGGTAAATTATAAGATTTTGTTTGACACCATAGCAACTATGTTGATACCCTTGAACAAAACAAAACAAATGACCACTTTATCTTGTTTTTGGCCCTTACTAGAGGGTGAGTGAATCTCTGGATTACAAAAAAATCAAGGTAAAATGTTTTCTGAAAGAAGGTTTTTGCAAGAAGGTTTCAATGTAATACTTGAACAAAAACAAAGTTTTGAAACAAACAACCAACAGTTACTGGTCTTAAGGAGCGGGAAGCTGGGTAAGGGGTGAAAATCGACAAGTAGACCAAACCTTTTGAAGAAAATTGTTTAGACCTTACTGATTAGAGAACAACCCCAGATCTTAACATTAACAAAGACAACCGGTCCCTTGGAAACAAGTTAGTTTTGTTTTCCCTCAAGTTCTGATGTTTCCCTCAACGAACTCTCATTAATTCCCTCGGGACTTGTGGGAAAACAAAACTAACTGTTTCCCTGGGGATTATACTTTAAGTGTATATTATAATCTAACTTGTTTAATCTATTATCAAAAATAATAATAATGAAAATGTAATAATAGTAATAATATTTATTATTATTATTACTTTTATTATTATTATTATTATTATTATTATCATCATTAAGATTTTAATACAGCTACAAATATTAAAAACTAATAAACTAAAAAGAAACAATAAACAAAACTAAAAAGAAGAACATAAAACGAAACTGTGAGAAAAACGAACTTTTAGTAACAAAAAAAATGTAATTAACAAGCAGTGTTTCTCAAAGATTCCAATAGAATGGCTTGTAAACACTACAAAACCCGCAATCTCTTTTTTCTTTGTCATCTCAACTTCGATTAAGTAGAGACAGGGTAAAGAGTTACCTTCACTTCTGCCTGTAATATCCCTTCTTGTGGAATCTCTGCGAAAACAAGAGCTTCGTGACTTCCTTTTTCAGCGACTTTGTTGCCCTCATCCGTCAAAACATAACTCTCAGACTGTTTTTGCTCCGCATTGATCACCTATACGTAGTATTTACACCATGAGTAATAAATGTTTAACGACAGCAAACTCAAATGACTGTAGTATGCTGTCAGTAAAAATACAAGTCAAATACGTCTGGAGACCTTTTGGTATAAACATTTAAATGTATACACGTGTAAAATGAATGAGTAAACCTCTCACCTCTCCTAATGAGTGAATACTCTTTACAGCCCCAACTACTAACTGGTGATCCTTTTGAAGTTCTTTAGCGAACTCGTACGTGTCAATGCTTCCCCTCAAGTCTATGGATTCAAGGATAACGCGATTGAGCGACTGAGAGCTCATTTTTCCGAGCTTTATCAAAGAATTTATCGCGATTTCATCCGAATGAATAAAAAAAGCTGAAGGCCAAGTTTTTCTGCTGACATGTTGAGATCGTGGGCGCTCTTGCCAACGCCCACGTTCCTAAGAATACTGTTATATTCAGCGGTTACTCAAATGAAAATTCAAAATGGCGGCTATTTTTGATCTGTACGCTTTATTTTCGTTATTAACTCAGCCTGAAACCGGCTCTTACGTCGAAGGAATCGGCGATGAAGTTTTGTTTGGACTCATTTCAACATTAGTATTTATTGCAGTGGTTAGTATACTTTATAACGCGCAAGCTGGTCCGACAAACATCCATCCGTTACAGGAAGAACAAGTTCAATTAGCTCGAAATCGATTGGGCTTCCGGGAAAACGAGCCACCAGACGGTGCTCGTGTTAATGGAGACAATCAAGAAAATCAACCGGCCAATGAGCGACCACAAATTCCTCAGGCGCCAAGAGTAAATTATGCGACCGATAGACAATGTCCTGTGTGTTTAAACGACGCCAGATTTATGACAACAACAAACTGCGGGCATATTTTTTGCGGTGAGGTTTTGAATTTTGGGATTTCTGGTTTGTAAATCAGAAAGAAATGGTTGTTTTTACCGAATTCGGCGAAACAATGTTGTTATTTGCTTGCTCATTTGGCAGCAAAAAAAATAAATTTTTTGGAGACCCTTTTTTTCATGGTTTATGTCATGCTACCAAAACTTTTGATAAAAACAAAGTAGCGAAAATAAATTGATCAATATCAGTGGAAAGTGTTCCTAAAAATTACAACATGTGCTATTTTTTATGGTGATAGACCAAAACTCTCAAATACATGAAATTGCAAAATATTTTACAGACATTTTTTGTTGCGGGCTCCCCAAATTACATAACTCCAAGAAAAAAGTGATTTCACAGGGCTATTTATCTATATTCATGTGATTACTGTACACCATCTAATCACATACCAATCCCCAAATCGGAAAATATTTACTCATGGGCGGAAGAACCAGGGGTTTGGGGGGCACTGGCCCCCCAATAATTTGGTTTGAGGAGCTAGGCCCCCCCAATAATTTCTTGCTAACTACAGCAATTTTTGAATATAAATCTCAGATTTTATAACGAACTGTTACAATTTCAGCACTGTGCCCCCCTCCCCCCCCAAATAATTTTTCATCTGCCACCCATGATGCTAATTTTAAAACATTGTTTCAAACAGTATCAGTAAAGTTTTATTATTGGTCTGCTAGGAAATTTTAACAAAATTTGAAGAGATTCATGTTCAAAGCGGATTTTTTTGAATAGTAATTTGGGAGCTTCAGCAACAAGAATGGCAGTATTGACGACAGTGACTTTACAAAATCAAAATTCTTGCTAGTCCTTTTTGATCATGTATGGCTAGGAATCCTTGTTTCTGTTGCCAAGTTTTGCTTTGTGAACACAAAAAAAACAAATTGTTTTTCTGAAAGTTCAATGAAGACTGACAAAATTTTCTGTATGTAATTGTGCTTATTGTCAGAAAAACTTCAAAACTGAGCTTTTCATGTTAAAATTTTCAAGATGATGGCATGTAGACAGACAGAACATGCATTCCAATGTGCGTCTATTGTATTCACTGTTGTTTTCTGTCATTGTTGCTGCCACTGCTTTCCTTGATGCAGTTACTTTACTTTGCATCTTTTTCAAAGAAATAGTAGAGCAGGCTCTAATCATTGGTAAAAATAGAAATGGCATCTTAACGGAAGTGGGTAGGGTCACTTAACAAAAGAGGTATTTTACCTTTATCAAATAAAAAATTTTTATTATATACTCTGATTGTTGTAGCCCCCTGCATCATCACATATTGGAGATATGGCCGCTGGCTAGGAGCTGTGCGCTGTCCGGTGTGTAGACAGCAGGTCAGTAATAAAAGGACCCAAACGATTTTTCGTGGTATAGATCAATTCATTGCTTTACCTTTTTGATACATAAATTTTTATAATTATGAGCTTCATATGGTCCGATAAATATCAAAGTCACCTTCTCTTTGGGATATAAATGTTTATTATACACTGTGGAAAATTAGGAATAAGTTTCCAAGTTTGGCCAGTTTTGTAAAAATTATATGAATGGTTATAAAAATTGTGAAAGCAATGAACTTGTTAAATGTTAGTTGTGCCAATGAAGTGGTTGGTAACTAAGTTAGACCATGAGTTGAGTACGCCACACCTGTCTGATCCCTCTATGATAATCAACACATTGCATCTTTCAAGGCAGTACAATGCAGT
Organism: Hydrozoanthus tunicans; assembly: GCA_026413305.1. Classification (NCBI taxonomy): domain Eukaryota; kingdom Metazoa; phylum Cnidaria; class Anthozoa; order Zoantharia; family Hydrozoanthidae; genus Hydrozoanthus; species Hydrozoanthus tunicans. The sequence goes on from JAOBAT010121365.1 coordinate 4,622, forward strand.
GCCCCAAGGTTTGTCACTTGGGACTATATTGAGATAAACAGCAACATAACATCAAGGAGAGAGACCCTAGGATGGGAGACACTTTAGTGCAGGAGACATCTTGCTGTGTCAACAACTTTATATAAGGCAATCAATAATCTCATCTCTCTTACCAATACCTAGTTCTGCCTTGCCTCCAGGTCCTGGAAAATACTCAAGCCACCCTTTCAAGTTCTGCAACACCACAAAAATCAATGTCTACCAGTACTCCTTCTTCCCTAGCACAATACCTTTATTGAACAGTCTGCCTATTATAGTTGCCACTGCTACCAGTCCTGAAAGCCTCCAAGCATATGCATTACCTATCATGAGAACAATATGCCACCCTATTTAACTTTCCCATGGAACTTTATTTTAAACTTGCGATACACTATATATTAATATTCGTATTAGTGTTTTTGATGAATTGTTCTTTGCTTATTTCTCTTAACTTTTGTATAATATCTTCAGTTGTTAGTTAGAAATGTATGTAGCATGTCAGTTTGATTATTTTAACCATGTAAAATGATTTTCTGTAAAATGTCTCTATATCAATATTATCTTAGTTAGCATCCTGTATGGTTGTAAGACCATGATGGTTAAAAATAATTTATATTAATTTTTAATTGATTTAAATAACTGCAATTGACACATAATAAATAAATAATATTAGTAGGTTTTAAGTTGGTTGTGTAATTCATTAAATGGGTTTGTACAAGTTAGGAAACTGGTGAGTGTGTCACAAATTTTTTTGTTTGCATTGTGAAATTGCAATAGTGCCGTGGAGTTGGTGTTTGTGCTAGGACATTTATCGCACACATCTCTATGCAAAATATACCAAAACAGAAGTTTAAAGCAATTAATAAGAAGTTAGTGGAAGTTTATAATAAGCATTGGTAAAAAATATCGATTTGCTTTAAGAACAACCTGTGTAACATCGAATAATGAAATACACAGGTAACAATTCTTTTCCCAAACTACACTGAGGAGGACAGAGCTTTGCCTGAAGCAGCTCAGTGGAGACAGGACACCAATGATTACAACCGAAGGTTCTCAGGTTCTCCACGGCCAGTAAGTTGACATAATGTACATTGCCTCATACACGCTTTTTTTTATAAGAACAACTTTATAAGAACAACGAGGCTCAGATTGGCCAAAATTTAAGAACAATCATTTAAGAACAAGCTGAGTCTCGGGGCTCGATTGAGCATTTTTTTTTGCTTTACAAAAAATGGTTCGAATTGTTTTTCTTTAATCATTATCATTCCTTACAATCGTTGTAAACATGCATACAGCATAATGTATTTTCATAGGGAAATAAGCAAGCAATCCGTTTCAATTACTTGTATTGCAGTACCTCTAGTAGACTTAGTTTTTGTTCGATTTGAACCACACATAGAAATAAGAACAAATTAAGAACAATATGAGGCTCAAATCTCCTAAAAATTAACAACAATGAGTCTCGACCAAATTTACTTGTTCTTCCAAAAAAAGCGTGTATGTTTTCTTTTTATTCTCACTCTTTCTCTTATCAGGGTTCACACTGAGAGTGAGGAATGAAATTTCATGTCTTTTCAGTGACCAAATGCCATTTTCCATGGCCCAGAAATGTTGAAAAACCAAATCAAAGAATCCACTCCAATAGAACAAGCTACTCACAATTATAGTTTCATAGCTCCGCTAACGACAATTCTTCATTTTGGTGTCGCGATTGCGAGACTATATTCAATATTAAATGAACGTCTAACGAATACGGGCTGGATGTATTCACTATGTCTATGGCTAAAACTCGTGTGTTATATAGAAACTTATTAGAACTCGGCTCGACTAAACAGATGTATATTTGTGATGAATTTATAAGCAGTATCTAATTTTTTTTTACTCGCGAACATGATTTGATAAATCAACCAATAAGAACACAAGAAGAAAAACAAAAGCCTACGTAGATATAACATTTAAATTCGGAGTTATAAGGAGTTACACATTTTAAAATGAAAGTATCTGGTGTTAATCAACCAGAGACTACGCGCGTTTTTTTTATCACAACCAGCAAATCACCTGCCGAGTCTTATTGTTCTTAATCTTCAGTTTTTGCGACTTCAGCCTCAATTTGTTCTTAAAATCGTTATTATTTCTATGAGCGGTTTTTACCGAAGAAAAACAAAACAAAAAACATACAAAAAGCTTCGCGCCACACATGTTTTGCACAGGTTAACTACTTTTATTGTACGTTGATCAGTTTAAACAGTCAATCTTTCTGTGTTTTATGCTGTATCGCAAAGTTAAGTTACGAAATTCAATAAGTTTTCTACCAAAAATCTTTTGGCTGTTCTTAACATCTTATTGCTGGATTTGAGCCTCGCTGTGCTTATAATTGTTGTACAAAAAGCTTGAAATCGGAAAGAAAGAGAGACAACTAAATCAGTTGCTCGTTGCCTGGATGGTATGTGCCTTCTTTTAACCAAATCTCCAATTACTTTCAAAAACTCGTAAGATAGTTTACGTATTTTTCCGTTTTTACTCTTTTCTAAGTTTCGTAAATGTAGTTAAAGTATACACTAGCAAATGGCGTTATAGAAATTCCATCGAAATAGTGGCAAGTTTAAAACTTTTTTCTTTTTTTTCTTTTGTTGCATTCAACAGTTTATGGACTATATATACGACCTGCCCACCCTACTGGGGCAGTTATGGAGTGAACTATTTTCAGTCGGCGGCCTCGTCTGGGTGTTGAGGCTCCGCATCATCCTCTGTTTCTTTGCTGCTGTGCTCTACTTTGTATCACCGCTGGACATTATTCCCGAGTCAGTGTTTGGTGTACTGGGATTTTTAGACGATGCCTTGATTATCCTATTGTTGTTGGTGTATGTGACAGAGATCTACAGGAGAGTCGTGGCCAATAGAGCCGAAACTGAATAATCATTGGGCGTGAGTGTTACACATGCGCTGTCATGCTCACGCGAGTATTTCTCACGCACTAGCACTCTTCCGGAAGGGAACTCTAAGTACAGTTTTATGCCTGATTCTAAAAAATTAGTGCATAAATTAGTTTTCAGGAGGAACATGCCACCGAACCCCCCTAGACGAAGCCCTCGCCTTTGGATTTCGCTCACCAAACTATCCGACTCTTTGGAAAACCACAAACTTGAGAGCTAAGTTGCTCACTTGATCTGAGAATGCGAGAGCGCGTGTAGATAGAAAATCTGTAAATAGAGCTGGAAGGCCCTTTGACGAACATGTATAGAGTAAGTGTTCTGACAGATTGAACGTAAATGATCTAATAAACGCGCACTCTAAAAAAAATATAGTTTCTAATAAACGCCGCCCCTAAGGTGTGAAGTTTATTTTAGGCGCTCCCCTAACAAACGCTCCGTAGAGTAAAATAACACAAAAATAGTTTTTACCAAAGCAACCAATATCCATCTTCGCGCCCTTTGATTAGCTCCCGTTTCTTGCAATATCCAAGACTGTCAGTTGATTTTGAGGCGATATTCAAAGGGTGTCGCTTAAGTTGTTGACGTGGAAATGATTGCTTTAAACGAAAAACCATTCCAGAAAACACGAAGAGGACAACAAGATTTAGCTTTCGTTTTAATGATTAGGACAAATTTTTTTCTTTTAAAATCTGCTTAAAATCCACGACACTTATGTTCTTCAAAAAACCCTGAAGAATGTAAACTAGGTAAATTAACGAAACTCAAATGTACACGAAGCGCGCGTGCTAGAAACAGAAAAAAACATAAATTTTGTCTTTTCTTTAAAAGATGAAGGGCATTTTATCCCTATCTTGTGGCAAACACTAAAACAACTATCCCCCTCAGGGTCGGTGTCTAGCTCTAGATATATATCTCGACGCTTCGTGTCTCGGTATACATCCACCGCTATTTACCTCCCCTTCTTGGGATAGTTGTAACTTGTTTTCTTGCTTGCTTGCTTAGCAGTGGCTTGCAAGTTGCATGTTGAACAACTTCAAGTTCAACTGAGTAGGGACAGCGCTGTTTAATCTTGTTTCAGGGTTCGTACGGGTCCTGGGCTGGAAATCCTGGAAAACCTTGGAAAATTTTTGAAGCCCTGGATGCCCCTGGAAAAACCCTTCGAATTTTTCATTTAGCCCTGGAAAATTTCATAGATTCTTCTTGAAAAACTAGATTTCCCAAATGATGCATTGTCTTTCGTTTCAAATAACAACTAAGACTTAAAAATTAATTTTTTTGCATGTCGTTGTTATATTAAGTCCAATAAATACGAATTTTCATGACATTAATTACTAAAACGTTGATTTTGGTTTTGATTTTTTCATTCTGGGTTTAAAAAGCCCTGGAAAAAATAAAAATATAGCCCTGGATTTTTTAAGTTCTGAAGGTGTACGAACCCTGTTGTTTATTTCTGTGGTCACTACGCTAGAAACTTTCTCGCCTCTCTTTAATAAATACCACGCACTGTCGAACCACACAAGGTGGACACCCAGACAAGACGTCGACGGACAACTATAAAACTGACACTAAATTTTGGTCTCGGCTGTCTTCTCGTTGTCATTTGCTACATTTTAATTCTCTATAAAACTGGCACCTCTCTAAGACGGGCTGTTAAAGCCGTCCCGAAGGTGTCTGTCTCAGAGCCTGATTAAACGAGACCCCGAAATTTAATTGATTAGATTTTTTACGGTACATGATTATGCTATGGCTTGGTCCAATATACTGGCCAGGCCAGCGTTGAAATAAAAAAGAAAGAAAAGGGAGCTGCTAGCAAAGTACAGTAGCTATCGGAGATTTTAACGTAAATTAAGAAAAGCTTTTTGCTTTTAACCAAATTGTAAGTATAATGATTTTAATTTTTTTTAGTCTCGCGCGCTGATTGGTCGAACACCATGTCTTTATCAGAGTATATGAACACACTTTTGACGTCACACAACAACGATTAAGCTAAGGTATTGCAAAACAAATTGTAAGGTCTAACTTCGGGCAAGTATATATGTGTACTGAGAATAATTTGAAGCAATGGCTGATTAAAAGAGCAACTGCAAACCCTGAGTGATGCAAGTGTGGAAAAATATAAAAAACATAGACAAGAATACACTGATTTTTGAGGTTTTGGAAACATATAAACAGCAAAAGCCCACACAAATGCCTCCTTACAATAAATGTTTTTGCTGAAAATCACAAGAAAATTATTCTCCTAATCCAGAAGAACTCTTTACGTTATCTTACTTTAATTCCCTAACGCTCCTCGATGTTATCTTGGTTGGCCACATGAGGAAACTGTTTACAACAACAGAAAAAAGGCCTGGAGGGGTATTTGTATCAGTCCCGGGCACACCCCTTTTTTTATTCCATTTTTTCAGTTTACATATAACGATTGACAAATGAGTAAAGTTTGATAAAAATCTAGGTGCGGGTTTTTTTTTTTAATGGAATGACCTTAAACTACGAAGCTCGGTAAAGTTTCAAAATAGCTATCGAGCCCAAGCCTCAGCTTGTTCGTAACTTGTTCTTAAGTTTTTGCCAATCCGAGCCTCGTTCTTATGAAGTAGTTTTTGGGGAAAAAAGCGTATAGTCTTTTTGAATGCTTCTATTTCTAGCTTGTTCAGTATGCGTATCAAGAACTTTCTAGTTGGTGCGTAGTGTGTCCGCTAAAACAGAAAGTCGGTCAGCGGTAACATTTTCAAAAGGAGAGTCAACCAAACCAGGGAAACAAAAAAAAAAAGATAATCATGGCAATCTTTATTATAGCCAGTTTCCTTTTTAAGTCGACTCTCAGCAACAAAAATCTGCCATAAATATCTATTTACTTGTACCTGGTTAGAACCAAACTTAAAAATAAAACCCTTTTAAATTTACAATCAATTATCTTGAAAACATATAGTTTTTTTAAGTAAATAAATTTCGTACGCAACTTGTGTCGTATCAACTGCCAAATATTGCAAAGCAAGACGTTTGTTGATATCATTTGTTTCTGTGTCATGTTTAAAGTTTATCACTCGTAAAGAGGACATTTATAAACTGTAGCCAGCGAGCCGGCTTTCCTGAGGCTGGGATGCGAGCGGCGAAGCTACGGCAAGAACGAGTCGGCGAGCGAAGCCATTTCCCTCGTGGCTCGCTTTCCAGCATCAGGATAGCCGGTTTGCAGGCTACATAAACTAGGTACTTCTTGCTTGACCTTTTAAAACCTGATTTTGAGCCTGTTTGTTAGCTGTGCCGTGTTACGAGGCCAAATAAAGTCGAAACAGCTGTCCACGGCTGCAAACACTCAGGCTCAAAAATATTTCTAAGGTTTCAGTACAGACTTAACTAGTCCTTCTGACCCGTGAGGCGTTAGTGCCCTTTTAACTGGCTGTCTCCTTACAAGTTACAAACACATATATATGCAACACTTCGTATTTTACATCTAGGAATAAACTTATTCATTGAATTCTAACACTCTATATTTTCTGGCATAAGAATGAGGATTAACTTATTTACGGTTTACGGTATTATATGGCATAACGTATATTTTTATGTGATAACTTATTATATTCCTTTTAAATTAGTAAACAAAATGAAAGTGTCTCTGCAGATCTGTACAAATGCTCAAAATAATATTGCCCGGTTTGTAGGACTCAAAATGTCAGTGTCTGCTTCTTGCTGTTAATACGGTCAAAGAGATCACGAATCTTCAACAACATCTACTGCAGTTGCTGAATATTTCCGATTGACAACTCTTTTGCTATTGAGAACCGTTAGAAAATTACTTGCTAATATGGTGAAGCTAATAAAATAAATAAAAAATAAAATAAGAATATTAAACTCTCTCAGTACTATATTGAAATTATAAATATATATTGGCAACTTTTTCTTTTATAAATTTTAAGTTTCTTCACAACTCCAGTAGTGAAAAACATGGTTTTCGCGGGGTCCTAGAAGAAACCGGAGTAGCGCGCGCTTCGAGGCAGAATGTTCGAGACTCTGTCAGTTTATTTACATGTATTAGACAGCAATTGGTGAATAAATTTCCGAGATTCGGAGATGAAGAGAAGAAAACCGAGGCCGGTCAGTGGGAACCAAGTTCCAACAGTTTCTCATCACTCCGTAAACGTCTTGTGGGCAATATTTGGGGCAGGGAAGAACATCGCCCTCCCGCACCAGAGAAATCACCTCTTCGTTGTTCATTCCATAATATGGTTCAAGTCCAAACGAATGCAGCTCCCACAAGACTACCCCAAAGGACCATATATCAGTGTCCTGCGAAAAGGCCCCATATTGAATGGTCTCCGGCGGGTACCAACGAACAGGATAGCCCCCTCTATCTTTCGCACCAAGACTGTAGTAGTTGGTGCTAGGAAGCGACCACGAAATTCCAATACCAGATATCTTTACATTAAGGGCAGTGCTAACAAGACAATTCATTGTACAAAGCTGTTTGTGGATATGGCCTGCCTCTGACAAATACTCCATACCGGCGGCGATTTGCTTGGCCATATAAAGCAGGTCCAACCCGGAAAGTTTCGACACATTGTCGTCCGAATAGTTTGTATCGCTGCGCTGCCGCAATACATATTGGGACGGGGAGTCGCAACCACGTAAATAACTGTTCAAGTTCTGGTATTCCGAGTACTCGAACACTAAACATAGTGGCGTTGACAATGCACACACGCCAATAAGGCCCTGCACATTAATATGGCTGTACTTGGCCACTGCCAAGGCCTCAGCTTCAAAGTTTTCCTTGATAATGTAGCTCGGGTTTGTTTCCTTCACGACTTTCACCATAACCAACGCCTCGTGCCGCCCTTCAGTTGGGTGGACTATGTTTCCCAAAAATAAATGCACGATGGGACCTGTAAATTGGACACAACTAAATATTAGGAAGTTATCCACCCAAGAAACACCACTTTTAGTCTTAATGAGTACCAGCTCCTGCCGGGGGCTAACCTGCCATGCATTTACTGTATTTTAAGTCTCTATAAGACGGACACCTCTCTAAAATGGGCAGTTAAGGCCGTGTTCGTTTTCAAGAAATTTGACTGTACAGTCGAACTTCTCAAGACGGACATCTCTATAAAACGGGCACCAAATATCGGTCCCTATCGTGCGCTTTCTCAGTTACTTACTGCATTTTTATTCTCTATAAGACGGACACCTCTCTAAAATGGACAGTTGAGGCCGTTCCCGAAGGTGTTCGTTTTCAAGAAATTTGACTGTACAGTCGAACTCCTCAAGACGGACATCTCTATAAAACGGGCACCAAATATTGGTCCTACCGTGCGGTTTCTCAGTTATTTACTGTATTTTAAATCACTATAAGACGGACACCTCTCTAAAATGGACAGCTGGGGCCGGCCTCGAAGCTTTGGACCGTTTTCCAGAGTTCTGACTGTACTTCAACACAGACAAAAGTATCATTTTGAAGCACCTACCATCCTCTAAGTTTCTAACAAACTCTATACTGTTCCGAGCCAGCTCCCATCTTTCTAACTGAGAACTGCTGGACGCTTTGCTGCCGCCATTTGAGTGCTCCTCGTAGATCGGATTGCGCAACAGTTCGTCACTCTTCACCTCGTGCTGCATTTTAAACTTGGCCTTGTGACGTCTCTTGAGTACAAAGCAAATCACAACGACGGTCATACATAACGCACCGGCGCCAGTCATCAAGATAATCAGGTGGTTTTCTTTCAACGGTCCACCCTGCCTCGCCAGAGCAACCGTACCTGTGGTTTAAAAGACAAATTCAGGCTTTTAAGCACACCCAGGTGAAAAAGTAGGAGAAAAGTAGGACCAAAATTATTTTAAAAGTAGGACAAAAGA
>JAOBAT010121376.1:0-13412 GCA_026413305.1 Hydrozoanthus tunicans
CCCTCCCACCCCTCTCTGTCATTAAAATATGTGAGTGGTCCCCCTTGACATAGAAACCTTTATTTCCTGGACTAAGACTAAGAAGTGATTTCCGGCAAAATTCCACAAACCAACATTTCTACTCCCTCCCAAAGTCAAGTGTGCTTGAATATAATCTCACCATCGCCTAAGGTCCATCACCTTCCTTTCAGAGATGGGCTCCTGTATACCATTGCAAGTGTTATCTTTTGGGGACCTTTCTACCACCGCCAGAGCATTGTTATCCTTGTTCGACTCTGTCACTGTCATTGCCCTTGCAGATTTTCTTTCCTGATTAATTTTTCCTTTAGGCTGTCTTCTTCTTCTTTTCTGGGAAACCATATCAAGATCCACTTCCCAGGCACAAGCAGCCATAGAGGTGACTGAGTCGACTATAGTAGGACCCCGGGGGACCTCTGGCATTTTTACTAACTGCCTCTCATCTGTAAAAACAATAAAATTGTTGGGTTTGTATTGGTATCAAAAACGGTACTTACAACAGTCATCCAACCATTTACAAACACTCAGACTGTGCAAATCCTTTGTTTTCCAAAAACTGTGTTATGGAAGGGCAAAACTACTTTTCTAGACACTCAGAAAATTCCTCAGTAGTAAAAATAAAGTTTTAAACATTCTGCATACTAGTGATTTTTAAGTAGGTACTTAAAATTGTACACTTTCAAGGAGACAAAAATGCTGTGTTTACTTAGTAAATTCTTCAAACTAGGCACAATACTTCATGTAATCAGTTTAGGAGAATTTTGTTTTTCATCTTCAACATTATTTATCTTGTTTGTCAATTATGCCCATTTCTCCATACAAAATTTAAGTCTTATTTTATATGTGTTATGTAAGAAGAAATTATCTTAAATGATAAATTTTCCTGGACTGAAACAGTTAAGATCTAGTCTGAGTACACAGCTAGGTTAAGCATACTATATTTAAAAGTGCCACTTATCACTGATGTTGTATTGATAAGCAGAAGAGAGTCATCATGGTTATGGCATGAATAATTTGAAGATCAGGTTAGCCAAAAATATGGTTAGTGCTTAATCTTGATAATTATATGGCTGGATAAGAACCTTATGCCATTGAGCAGTGATTGGTCAGTTTGTAGTTTTCATATACTGTATGTAATGCTAGTTATCATTTAATATTAATGAATAAACCCACTATTGGTACCATTATGCACAATCTCTGTCTGAGTTATCATAGATTTATCTCGTGCTAGGGCATTAGTGCAAGAAAAATTGAAACTCTCGGTACAGATCTCATACTTTTTCTTGAGTGTATGCATATACTGCAGCAGTCAGTAGGAAAAAAATATATAAAAATGGATCCATTTGTTCCAAGATTCAGGACAGTAGCTTAGCAGGGCTTGAAATGACATCAATTGGGTTGGAGCAGTTCAGCAACAGTTAAAGCCACTGAACTTTTTAAGTAAAATCAAAGGATTATCTGAAGATGTCTTGTGATTGAAATAAGGTCCTACAACAACATAAAACCTGGTAAGAACTACACATAAATTAAAGAAATTTACTTATTCTCAGAAATTTAAGCAAGCTGACCACTTCCAAGTTCTTTTTACTGATTATCATAAAGTCCCAGCAGTATACAAACTGAAGTTTATCCATAACACCAAACTTTTATTTAAATGTTAAAAAGTCACCTGTGTTAGTTTCCCTCAAAGTTCGTTCGTCTTCATTAACATCATCAGCATCATCACCATCATCATCACACGGATAATCAGCACAAACATCAACAGACCTGATTTGAAAAGTATGGGCTGAATCTTGATTCGTTTTTAGATCAAATTCTCCCTTCATGTACATGTAGAACGGTACTGCTTGTGACCCAGTGCTGTAGGACGAGTCTTGAAAACTGTTAGTCTCGCTGCAGACAGCATTTTGACTTTTAACTCTAACGAATATGTGTTGGTCGGGTTGATCGTCTATTAATATTTCTTGACGATCATCTCTTTTGACTGCATGTTCTTGACTCCAGTACAAACCCATCTTCCTTTGTTACGCTTTTTAAACTCAAAAACAATTGTAATGAAAGAATTCAACTTAAATCTTCAACAATGAGGGTCAGTTTGCAAGTCTTCGGTCGAACACAGACAACTTATCACCAAAACTTCATTAAAGGGAAAACCACAGTGTTAACATTGTGAGCAAAAGCCTTCAGCTGGTTTAACAAGCTTCGTTTAAAAGAATCATTAAAGTAAACGATATATTGCTCTCAAACTATTTTCTAGGCAGTTTAGACTTTTTAAAATAATTGTTTGTTTACCGAAATTCAAAATACCGCTCACGATTAACCGCTGACCAACTTTGCAAGGGATTCTGGTCGTTGTTTGGGTGCATGGCGAGAGTCGCCTGGCGATAACATGCAAATTTGGCATAAAAATGCAAATCTCGAAGAAAAATTCAATATTTGCAATGTTTTGGTTCGGAACTGAATAGTTTTGCTCAAGGTTGAGCAAGCAGATTGCTATACAAGACTGTGCAGGGAGAGTAAAACAGTTAGACTTGGCTGAATACCGACATACACCATATTCTTTTCAGCATTCGCTTCAAAATTGATTGTTTTATAACATTAACAACAGCGATATAAAACTTTTTGAAAAGTCAAAACTTCTGGAAAAAGTACACAATGTCATCTAAAATCGTCGCAAGACAACAGTTAACTTATCCTTCAGGCGATGTTTATGACGGAGAGTGGAATAGCGATGGCCGAAAACACGGTTATGGGAAACTAAACATGGTGGATGGCACTGAATACAAAGGGAAATTCGAAAAGGGGTTTTGCTGCGGTCATGGTGTGATGAGGTTTCCAAATGGTGATATTTATGAAGGAGAATTTATTGGTGGAAAATATGGAGGCCATGGTGTGTTCACCCGCAGTGATGGCATGAAATTCGAGGGTCAGTTCAAGAATGGCCTGGTAGAAGGCCTTGGTCTTGTGACGTTTCCTGACGGCAGTCATGGCAGACCAAGACAGGAAGGCGATTTTTTTGGCACAGAACTTCTGGAAAGACGCAAGGCGACGGAATCAGTTCTCAAGGCACAACAGGCTCAAAGAATTGCCCGAAGTTTGGATTTGTAACTCTAAAAACTCGAGTTTTACAATGTTTTTCAAGTACTCTGCAAAATTGAAATGAGATCGAGTAAGTTAACACGAAATGTGTCACCTAGAGCATTCAAAAATCGGAAGATATATATCCTAATCAACTTTTTATTTTAATAATCGACATTGGCTATTCTTGTTAATTTAGGTCTGCAGTTCTTCCAAAAGTAGTCACAACGTTCAAACAAAATGCATCACAAGACCTTTCCTGGACCTTTTAAGGCTGGTCAACACAAATGCATTCTTTTTGTTTAACTCATGCTTGCAACTAAAACCCAATGGAATATATGAAGTACTGTAGTCCTACAATGCAGCATGCATTTATGGTTAGAAAAATCACATGCAAGTTTGGATAGGTACTGGAAAGCACCATAAATATTATAATTCTACCACTGAAATACAGGCCTTAATAAACTGAAGTGTATATTCTAATTAATATAACCTTGCCTAAACTAATAGAATACAATAAGTCTTAAACTTCAGTAAATTACATGTTTTGTCAAATGACACAGACTCTAAACTTTTGAGTGTGCCCATAGTTACAAATCTTATATTCGTTCCATTCATGTATAAATCCCCAGTAGTTTGCCGACTGGTATTACTCACCAATGTTGTAGTGACCTTACATAAGTTAAGTTATTTAAACCTGTAGTATGTATCTATTTTTAAAAAACACCGCACTGTTTACTATAGTGAAACTAATAAAATTACAAAAAAAATAAATTTAAAACTAGTTGCATTCATTCATTTGAAGATTCTTTTAGACTCTTCACCTTGAGTGTTAGGCAAAGATCTCCCATGTAGTGACAATTTTGATAAAAAATAAATCCATTCGGAAGTTTTACTCTGCACAAATGCATACTACCAACTTTTCCATTAAATTTAAAAATACATTGATCGCAAAGGCTACACTAAAAATATATGAACAAATGAGGAGTATAAAGAATTACAGGTATGAAGTTTTAAGTTAGATCAATATTAATAGTTCTTACCCTGCAAGCAGAGCCTCCTTCAGCGGTGAGAGAAAGCTTTCCTTTCTGCTTTCTCTCGCCGCTGAAGGAGGCTCTGCTCGCAGGGTATATAGTTCTTTGTAGTCTATACTCTGATGAAAGGTACATGCAGTAGCATTTGTAAAATCTTCTACAAAAAATTATATGATAGTGCTGTACATTTACCTTAAGTCTTGTTTAATATATATAATTTTACATTTACTTCAACAATTATGTACTAAATCAAATGTTAGTAATACATAAGAAGCCATCAAAGTGCCCCAAAATTATTATAAAGTTAATAACAGTTCATTCAAAGGTACTGATTTTGTTTGTGATGAAGGTACGACAATATGGACAGGTACTGAGACGGTTTGCACAGCCTGCACAAGTCACATGATGTCTACAAGGCAGTAACACACAGTTGGGTTTCTCAGCCACACACACAACACAAACATCTTTCTGATCCATTTCTCGAACTTCTGCAACAAACTTTGCTGCAAGGTTCTGAATTTGATCCCTGTCATTCGAATCTGAGCTGTCAATAAACAAAGAAAGCTGCTGAAACCTTTGTGCCAAGTGTTGCTGTTGCGCCTGGCACTTGTCTTGAAGTAACTTCAACTGCCTGGAATGCACTTTTGTCTTTTGCGTCACCTCAGCTTGAGCATTTCCCAGTTTCCCTTGAAGATGTCCAATTTCTATCTTCAACTCTACAATTTCTTTATCCAAACTCTTATTTTTGTTTTCAACTACACTCAACTGATTTTGCCAGTTGACGTTCAGTTGTTGCTCAACATCGGCAAACATCACCTGTTGTTTTGTGGTTTCTTTCTCAAGTTGAGTAATTTGTGACTCAAAACTTTTCAACTCCTTTGCATGTTTCTGACCAATACCAGACAACTCTTGATGCAGTTTCTCATTTTGTTTCTAAAGAAAAACAGATTTTTGAGATCCTTGTGATAACCTCATATAGTAAAAGCTATAAAGTACTTTAAAAGGGAATAGACTCTGTGTACTACACATGAAAAAATTTTTAATTTCAATACTAAAGATTAAAAAGCACTTGAACTTTAGGAATGAATTAACACCACAATTATTAATGGATTCAGGTTTTCTATTGTATAAAGAATTGTAATGCAGATTGCGCATGGACGTTTAAGCCACGTATTATGATCTACTTTCACCTTTGGCTACTGAGCTGATAATTGCCTCAACCCCCATGATATTTATTCTTACCATTTTCAGTTTCATCTAATAATTAGTATTAGAAAACAAGTCAAAATAATACACACACTGTTTCACAGTTTCATTTTATAGAACTGATAAAACATGATACGACATTGATCACACAACACAATAACAAAAATTATGTTCAAGAATTTTCGACTAGTTATTTTCAAAAAGAAATAAAACAGCATTGCTTAGACTGTTTGTAGACATTAAAATAATTAAATGCTGTAAGACAAAGTAGAACACTCAAAAGTTAAAGCTGAGAGAAACTTGGCTTTGCCTCACTTTCCCTTAACATTTCTCTTACAAGTGTAATCAACTATGTCATGGCATTTCCTAAATATTATTGTCAAGAAACAGCGATTCTGTTTAATGTAATTCCCTTAATACTTAAATATAAGTATACACTTACCATCAGTGCCTGTTCCCTATCTTTACAGAACTGATGGTCGACACAGCTTCCTAACAAGGTGGATGGAGTATGAAGGTCCCTACAGAATGGGGGATTTTGGCTGCATGCTTGTGCTGATAGCACTGCAATAAATTTAGCACAGTCGACATTCCTTCTGCCATAGTTACCAATGTCAACTAAAAAAAACAGAAAGACATAAACTTTAAATTAATTTGTTAATTACAGGATCTTTTTCTGTAAATAACCGATAACCTAAAAAACAATATTATGTATACATATAATGATGTTTTTTGTTGACATTAATTTCAATCTGTCATGCAAGCTCCTTTTTCCAGTCAGCTATTTGTGACAACCATATATAGTGAAAAACCTCATAAAGCTTAAGTAAGATAAGTGTTAAGCTTATGGAAAGAAGCAGAATGTTGGTTTAAATCATTGTTTGTAAAGTCTGAACTTTCTGTGGGAATTCAAGCCTGTTTGTTGGCCATGCCGACAAGCACTAAGGAGGCCAAAACAGCTGTCCGCAACAGCTAACACTCAAGCTCCTATTTTTTTGGCCCATTAGGATTTACTGATAGTACTATTTTATTGCATGGCTACCTTGATCACATTAATAGTATGTATATTTTTCATCACTAGCCAGAACCCACAAGTGCACACTTGTTTTTGTTTGATATAAACTTTATGCTGAATTTGGGCCAGGGGTAGTTCTATTTCAAAACAACACCCCCCCCCCCTCCCGTTTATATTTAGGTGTTTTCCTTGTGTGTTTCTTTTCAAACATCAAAGCTTTTAATAAAATATTACAGGGATAAACAAGTGGCTGCGGAGTTTAGAACTTACAATAATTATGACTTTCAATGTGTTCTGTTCCAACTTTCTAGTTGTATATTAAGTCAGTTAATATATATAGATCTATGTTTTTAAATAAATTTCCTGTTTACACAATAAATGTATTGTAAATGTAACTCAAAATGTAATGATATGCTAGCTTTAATTCATTTTTCAGACACGCTTTATCTTGTCATTCTGAAACATTTTTTTCTGGTTATTCTGCTTATAAGCCCCCCCCCCCCCTTCCCCCAACGTTATAAGCCCCTCCAAAACACCTTATGAAGTTTAAAAAGTGGGATTTTAAGGTAGGTTTTTAGCTGTGTTATAACTATATTTATCATAGACAGTTTCCTGACTGAATTTGTAGAATTACATTGTGTTACATATAATAATTTACTGTATTATATGGATGGTTTTGGTACAAATAAATTTTATTACTGATATATAGTCAATGAGACAATTTTTTCCCTAAATCCTAGATAATGCCTTATTCTGTAGTACTCACCATTACTGCCTTTGGAAGGATTATTGAAGTCACCAAGCATCAAAATACTTTGGCATATAAATGCTGCACAACAGTTACAACATTCGCAGTTTTCACAACTTTTGAAATACTCCCTGTGAACGTGGTTTGGATTTAGCAAACATCTAGGCACTTGGTATAAACCATGAACATGTTTTACTTCTGTTTTTTTGTCGCTACTGATGCTGACAAATTCAAGGTTGAAATTTTCCCATACAATCTTCATTAATTTTTCAGTATGCAGTAAGATACTGATTTCTTCTTCTGTAAGACTGGTGAAGGGGATCAAGGTTTCGTGGTTTTCTCTCTTGGCTAGCAGTACATCTAAAGGCTGAAACAGGCCAGAGTTATGGAGTATGTCAAGGAGTGATGCATTACAAAGGGTTATTTTCAACTGCAGTTGACTCTTAATTGACATCAACTTGTCAAATGATGCTGAATTGGAAACAGGATAAGCATTTTTCCCATGAAGCTCAAAAAACCTGTTTACAACACCAGACAGAGCCTGAGAAGAAGAAAGATAAGATGTTGCATGTTTTACATCTGCAGATTTACCATCTTCAAGCAGTTGGTAATACCTATCAATTAACTCCGGTCGCTGTTCAATTGCTCGAACCCACATTCCACTAACCTGATGGTCAATATCACTTCTGTGGATTACAGCACGACGGTCTCTGTCAATTTTCAAATGAAAAAAATCAACCCCACTTGCAAGTCCATCTTTTGAAAGGTCAGACACCCATACACCTTTCACATGCAACTGTCCCTTGTGGCAGTCATCAAGCAATAGGGTTCCAATTTCACTCTTAGAAAAATCTGAAGGTGGAGAAAGAAACAAAAACCGCTTCACAAATAATGTCCATTCTTCCTGTGTTAGTCTTGCTACTGTCACACAAGTATCATCTTTGTTCAACTCCAAGACCTCAGGTCTCGGGCTTTCACACTGATCGACTTTATGCCTGTCATGCACAAACACTGTCAATACTTCCTCATGAAACATTTCATCCATCTTTAAACCAAAACTCCACCTATCTTTGCTCGTTTCCATAGTGACTGTTCTGCCTTCCCTTACAAGTGCCAGTGCACCAACCTTTAAACCTTCCCCAAATTGACCAATGACTTCTTTGTTATTGGTTTTCTGGGAAAAGCCTAGTAGAAGAATCTTTCTCACGAGTGCAGTTTTGTGGTTGACAAGATACAATCTACCATTTCCTCCATAGTAAACTATTTTGCCTAGCTCTCGAGCGCGGTTGTCTCCTTGTCTAACTGGAGTTGCCCACGCTGAGTAAATGTACATTTTCTTTGCTGCGTCTATGGTCTGTTTGAAAGAAATATTGGAGCTGGAAAAAACTCGCTCACTGCTTTCGGACACTCCATCACTATTCTCCAGACAAGCAAACAGGCCATCATGCCAGTTCTGTACAAGTTCTCTTATTCCGTCCCACGTCTCCCAACTAGATGCATATCGGGCTGTGAGACTCAAACTTATCGAGTTGCATGGCTGAGATCGAAAGGAAGAACTTCCCCGTGTGGTAGTCGCCATTTTTTCTAATGCAAAGCAATTTCCGGTGTTGTATGGAGAGGTGGGGAGGGGAGGAAGTACAACTGCGACACTTACAGGAGGGGAGACGGGAGTGACTGATTCTTTTGTACTTCCGGCAATTGCGCAAATTGTTAATTTTCAATAATCATATTTAGGAACAAGAGAGAAATTTTAACCTTTAGTTCACTACTGACACAGACCCTTTTTCTACTACATTCTGTCCTTTTAAAGGAAATAAAACGTTTGTTCTTCAATAAACATACAATCTAAATACATTACTGTATGTTCAAGGTAATTCCCCAGTCTTAGAAACATTTTAAAATATCTATTGTCTGTCATATTCTAGTGAATGTTGAGCTCTCGAAAACATTTAAGAAAAAATAAAGCAAAAAAGTAGTTTTCTTCATAATATATAGCACTTGATCCAGTTTCCCCTATGAAATGGGGTAAAAAAAGCATGTGTTTTACCAGTTTTCCTAGAGTTTCTCCTAAACAACTGATGGGTACCCCACAGTGTTTTTTTTTGTCAATCAATCAAATTTCAGCAGTACTGTTTGATCAGAAAAAATATGGAAAATCTGAGTGTTGCAAATGTGGAAAAATATGAAAAACATAGACAAGAATATACTGTCTCTTTAGCTATAGGAACCATAGCAACAACAAAAGCACATGAAAATGCTTCCTTATCAAAAATGTTTTTGCTGAAAATCACAAGAAAACTATTCTCCTAATTTAGAAGAAATCTTTATGTTATTTTCCTTTATTTCCCTTATGCTCTTCAATGTTATCTTGGTTGGCCAAATCATTGAAGAAACTAGTTTTAATTTCAAGCTTACAATTTAACAGAAAAATAGCCCTGGAGGGGGTATTTGGATCAATTATATCTCCAAAGTTAACATGAGCACACCCCCTTTTATCACATTTTTGCAGTTAACATATAATGATTGACAAATGGGGAAAGTTTGACAAAAATCTAAGTGTAGGTTCTATTTCAATGGAATGACCTTAAACAACTTGTAACTTTAATTTGCTCCCTAAAAGTTCTTAACTACCTATTTTCTGGCAGAGGCAAGTATGAGCAACTTGAAAACTTGTGGGCTTCAGAGAAAAAGAAAGAATTTTTCATTAAAAAGTTTGAGCAAGACTTTTAGAATTTTTTTCAAAAATGTGGAAATATTGTTTCTTTTATTTATCAACATTTCTGTAGTAATAATTGTCAATCTTTTGGGCATACTCTATAGTTTTATAACATTACACTCTTTAATATCAACAAACTAAATCTGTGCCAAGTTATATACCAAACCATTCGATTCATTCTTGTTACACTTAGTTTAAAGGTTGATATGCCAAGAAAACAATGATTAATCTAACATATATTCAGATTTAAAAACCAAGTTTATGTTAATTTATAGTGTTTCAAATTACAAAATAGCTTATGGTTAATCATTTGCTGTTTTTACAAAATTCGCAGGGTAAAAAAACAGCATCTATGGCAGAGAGTCATTGCTAAGTTACTATTGAATAAATATCTAGTTACACTGAGTGTATTTTAGCCCAAGATTTTAGCCTTATTAGTATAAGCACATTACTCTCCTTGGGGGAGTAACAAGTCACCTCAAAATGACTATGAATAGAGATATCATTTGTCTAACATACATTTACTCCAAGCAAGGCCTAAACTGTAACTGATTCACTTTAATTGAATCTGTAAACACCCACTTCTCGATATTAAAAAATTACCTAGTATCTTACCTAATATCTAACCAACACTTGCCCTTCTAAAATTCTCATTCTGTGATGAAACGGTACTTTGTGAACACAACTTGTAACAAAGGGCAAAGCACATCTCTTGTTGAGCAAGCATTGGGAAAGATTGATTAGGATAAGTTAAGGATGCTGTTTGCTTTTCTACACTAGCAGCCTGGATAGTATAATAATCTTGTTCAAATTATGTTACCTAACATACTTTAAATTTCTTATTTGTTTTCAGTGGTTCAATTAATTTTGAGTGCTATTTCTTAAAACACAACTTTTTCATAACACTAATCCTGTCATAAGCTAAAGCCCTTTTTACACCTGTGTGGCCAATGAGGCTGGTTCTCACAACCTGCTGATATGATCCTAAGCAGTTGAGTCTCTAATTCCACCTGAACATGTCATTTCATTGCAGATTAGCCCCAAACAGATTGAAGCTGGTATCATTTTTATAATAAAATATAGCTGAGTTGATGCGAATGATAGATAAAGTATGTCTTGCTCAGGGCACAACACAAGGGTCTCATCCAGTCTCTAGAACTGGCAAAGCTTATTAGTCAAATATGCTAACTGCTCACTAAGCCACTGTGCAATTGGCACTCCAGTTATATAGGTACAATTATAAAAAATCCCATCAGCAACCATAATTGTACCTATATGTACAATTATAAAAAAAACATCAGCAACCACCTCACCTCAACAACGAGTTATAGTATGAACTAATGCCAAACAAAATCAGGATAAAGATTTTCTCTGACAATCAAATATGCCAGGAGAGGATCTGAAATGGGGATGTGCATGCTCTTTTGCAGGCATTCTTGTCAAATTTTGAGAAAAGCATTATTATTGTTTTAAAAGTATTCTTTAGTCAAATGTTATAAATTTTGATATAATTCAGTTCTTTGGCAGCAAGGATAACACAGAGAGAAGATTATAAAGAACTCCGGTGATATCAAATAACCAATACAATCACAAGTACCATTCAGTTTGGGTAAAACCTAATTAAGACTGAGACAAGCAGAGCTTAGAAATATGTCTTCATCAGTCGAACGCATTTCACTAATCTATGATTACAGTACTTCTAGTGTTATCTTTCCCAGCCCCTCCCCTGAAATAGAAGTTTAAGAAAACTAAAGGGAATGCACTGACATTTGCCTATTGCTGCTAAAATCCTAGAACACTTTAGTAAACAAAATTAATACTAATAATAGTAGTTTAGACTAACTACAGTGGGAATGAAATCACCAAATTCAACAAAATCAGTTATAACAATATTGAACTTATGGCTTGGGCTTTGTGCGACAACTTTTAGCCAGCCAGTGACATGGCAGTTGCATCGCAATGCACAGGCATCCCTTAAGGTGCTTGTAAGATTTTGCAGGACAGTTGAAGTTTGAGGTGTCACTATTGCCTGCGCAACATGAAAACCATCTTTTGGCATATTGGTCTTTGTGCATTTTTCGTTCAAAAATTCCAACAGCACTTTTCTGTCTGCGGTGTTTGCCCAAGGAGAACTAATCAAATTTGATGACCAAAAGTAAGGGTAGCTTTTCACGACGTCTGTGTTTTGATAAAAAACAATCACATTTTCTTCATTTCCCCAGAGTTCTTGAAGTGTGACATTTGCACCATCACTGCCAGGGCTGCGGAGAACTTCTGCAAACATTCCTAGAATACTGTCAGCAAGTCTGTGATGGGCTTCATCGTCCATTTTGTAGAAATGGCAAAAATCCAGTATCACAACTTCTTTAGGGTGTTCAGTGACAAACAGTTTGACATCTTGTAAAATCTCTTCGACAGCGCAGCCATACAAGCCATGAACAATTCTCAACTCGTTATTTTGGGGTCGGAAAGCAATTCGAAGATCAAGATAGCGAATTCCTGCCGTGAGCTGTTCATAAATATTTAGTTTCTGAGTCAGAGCCCAATTGTAGACGACATTTTTAGCTAGTTTACCAAAAACGCTCGCTAAATTGTGAATCATGTCTGGTTCGTCTGGCCCAACTTCGGCGGTTTGATCTAGAAAGAAAGCACCCGAGTCATGCGAGCCAGGAATGACTAGATCTTTAAGAGGGCATAATTGCTTTTCATTTGTAAGGTTTTCCATCCAACTTGAATAGTTTTCCGCAGTTAATGTTGAAACCGGAACAAATTCGAATTGAGACTCGACTGACGACTCACTTTGTTCTGCCATATTTTTCGCCTGCAGGCGCCGTCTGCCAGAAGCTGTCGATGACGTCATTCTATTTATAGTAAAGTATTTCGGTTTCAAATGTTCCATGCCTGAAAGCTGGCTTTTTTGGTTTTCAATGTTCCCCATGTAGATTTTTTCTTAAATTTAAAAACAGAAATTAATCTCTCAACTGGAAAGGAATGAACGGATGAACTGAAAAGAAGTTCATCAGCTTACTTATGAAGATATTGTCCTTTTTTCAAAGGGGGCTTATCAGATCAACAGTTAAATAACATCTGCATTCCATTGCCGTTGACATCCCTAGTTCCTACTTGGATCATTACTTAACAATCCTCGATATCACGACTGGTAACATCAGAAAATTCTTAAAAAAGTTCCACCTGCATGTTTGTCACTATAATTTTATTTCATCTGTTTACTGCCGGAAACCCTCGTCACTCACACATGGCGATTTTATCATGCATCGCGTATATCGGAAGATCACAGTTTTACAGTGGCACCATGATTTTTTTGAGGAGAGTTGAAATGTTGACTAAAAATAAGTTAATCATTGTACTTCTGCTGCACTGATAATTATTTTGTTCTGCAATGATAATTTATTCGTTCTGTTGCCATTATAATAAACCCCCTCCCCAACTTTTACGTGTGTCTTCGATTCAGACTTGTTTTTCATTTACCCTTAAGAAAAGCTTTTTTCAAAGTAAAACGCGACACCGCTTTTTAATTGATTCCATGCACTTTGGTTGACGTCCTTAGCGGCTTCTAGCACGAAAAAGGGGCTTATT
>JAOBAT010121387.1:0-13411 GCA_026413305.1 Hydrozoanthus tunicans
TAGCTCAGTAGGTAGAGCATCTGACCGGTAATCAGAGGGTTGCGGGTTCGATTCCCGTCAGTGACTCAGAATTTTTTTCTGAGCTTTCAACTTGTGAATCAATAATTTCTTCTTCAACTATATATCCAAGATTCAGACTACCATTTGATAAATGGTAAAAAATACCTTCCTAACTTGCATTGGTTTACGTTGTAATTTGTTCAGTTTCCTTTGAAATGGAGGCCCTTGGCGGAGCAGCAGCAGAAAAAGTGACACCTGTTGAAGCAATTAACTACTTCTGTGAGGTACAGCTTCAAGAAGAACTTGAGAGAGCGAAAGCGAGGCGTGCCAAGAAACCCACCCCACCTCCCCAGGACAATTCCCGTAACACGGTACTCGTGTTACCCGACATACACAGGTATTGAGCTGGCATTTATCTTGTTTTGCTAACTTTCCATGCAGGAACACTATAGTTAATGCTGTCTTTGTTCCTTCAGGGAAGAAATTTCTTGGGAAACTTTACTCAAAGTTTACCAAAATGAGATCTTATGTATCGAACTTTTTTTCGTTAAAAGCAACATGTGATAGTTCTTCCGTTAAAAGAACGTACCTTGCTGTAGTTCAATGCAACATAGTGGCATAAGTCACGAACGATTACCGCTCCTATTACTTATTTATTTTAGCTTCACTACTCTTAGGTAGTCGAAGAACCCAACAGGTTTAACAAGTCAATTACTGGAGGGCCTACGTTTTAACGTCCTTATCCGAGAAGACGCGAAGGTCTAACGGTTTGCAGATGTTGGAGCAAAGGCAGCACCTTCTCCTCAATTATTTTAAGACCCTGAGTGAAGGTCCGGCACCGGGAATCGAACCCGGGCCTCCCGCACGAAAGACTGACACCTTACCAACTGGGCTAGCCAGGCGGCAGTTACAATCTGTTTTGTCTTGGAAAACAGACAGTTTATTAACATCTAACTTCTCCTTACATAACTCATACAAACTAGATCATTCTGTAATGAGAAAATGGAAATTGAAGATGAAAAGCGAAATTCTCCTAAACTGGTAACAGGAACAATAAGGGTTTTAGTTTAGAGAATTTAGCAATATTTGAGGCTGATAGGGTAAACCAGACCGTATGTTTCATATCAGTGATCAGATAAAAAGAGGATAGTGTACAGTGGCGCGAGCGTTCTAGTGGAAAAAACGGATTTCACGAAAGAGTGTAGCGAGGAGGAGATAAATTTCACATAATCGCGCCAACTTCAGTTTTCTTTTTGTTGTATAGATATGAGTGTTTGTTTGGGCCGAAATAAGCGGGAAAACAAAGAAATGACGTCAGCGATATCTTCACTAGTGAGAATATGGAAAACATGTTACTCGTATCCCGGATGTAGTTTGTAGAAATCTACGAGTGCCGTATTTTACAATAAAACACTCATGTCTACAATAAATGATTTTTCACTCGTATCCCGGATGTAGTTTCGTAGAAATCTACGAGTGGCGTATATTAAAGTAAAACACTCATGTCTATAATAAATGATTTTTCACTCGTATCCCGGATGTAGTTTCGTAGAAATCTACGAGTGGCGTATTTTACAGTAAAACATTCATCTCTATAAAAAGTTATTCTAACATTTTTTTGTTCCTGATTACCAGCAAACGAAGTCTTGCCCGACTTGGCGAAACACACTGCAGCCACTGTCACCCGGAAAGGGAGACTTCTCTTACTCTGTGTAAGTGATGCTTTTGCTCATTATCTTGGGCTGGTCTCAACCACCCTCACACTGCAAGGCCCAGTTGTTCAAAGGCCGATTAGCACTAACTCAAGGTTTAGGTTTTTAATGTATGTTCTTGTTTCCAACCCTACAGAGACTGATTTGAATTTTAAATTTTGGAATGGACAAATTTTCCTCGTAAAATCTAAACAGGTTCAATTGCAGTTTTAGAGAAGAAATTACTGCTTCAATCTGGCTTAACCCAGGATAACAGTTAGCCAGCCTTTGAACAACCCAGCCCTTATATAGTGAAGGAGACGCTTTACTTACAGAACGAACAACATAATTTTTTTTGACGAGTCTTTTTTTCAAACTTGAGATTCAAGTTAACAAGCAAAGGAATCTTGAATTCAATGTTTTAACTTATTTTAGTATTTCTGATTTAAAAATCCATATTTTTCTGTACAAAAGAGGTGGAGGTTTGGTGTAGTCTTTTTCTGTAGTTAATTTTTGTTTAAAAGTGCAACTGGAATCGACAGAGTTGGCTAAACAAGGCAGATTCATCAGCAGATTTGATTCTAGGTTGTAGTTTGTCCTTTGTTTGATCAAGAAGATGCAGGTCACTAAAATGATTTTATTTTACTCATATATGACGTATTTACTTACGTTTGATATTGCTGTTCATTTCACAGCGGTATACCAGTCGAGAAAGACCATAATATTTAACAACATGGCCCTTCACCTCAACACACTAACGCTCAACCCGTTCCCTGAGAGAGAGGACAAAGAGATTTACGAGGCTGCCAAGCACCATCCTCTGTTAACCCTTAGAACGTCCCAGAAATACTTCATCCCCTCGCAGTCTTATGTAGACCCACACAGCTCGATCGGTCTACAAAACCTTTACTTGTGATATACCGCTGACAAGTGGAAGGAAGCGTTGTGCAAGCAGCTAGAGAATAGTTTCAAGACCGAAAGCGTCGCTTTTGAGGACAATTCTCGGCGAGGTCAGCAAAGTGGCATTTAAAATGAACTCAATTGTGTGAACTAACTCCTAAAACCGTGTTTTACGGACACTTTCCACTGCTTTGAGTACTTCTGTGATTACTCGGATAGAAACTTTATGTAAATACTAGTAAATATATAAATAAATATTGATCCAGTACAGTTCTACAACAAAATATTTGTTTTATCGTGAACTCGCACGAGTACGAGAAGTTTTCAGCCTCGTACCCAGACTACTTTCACTTCTCGGGTCACAGAGCCGTCACTGAGGCTTTGGGGTTTAAGGAAAAATAATAGCTAATTTTTTCCGTTTTGTTTTACTTGTAGTGCCGTAGGGCTTCGCTTCTTTTTCTTTACATGCATTATTTTTTGTGTTGCGCTGGGTCAACTTTACAGCTGGCCCAATAGTTTGCATAGTGTTTGTAACTAAACCAAAGATACATTATCTAGTTTGCTCTAAGTTTTCTGGGATGCGCGTTTTTGAAGGTATTCAGCATCCTAGATTATTTTTTTATTTGCATTGCTGACCAAATACATGACGTCATCTTGCCGATAAACGAACTTGTTCCTAGCCTACTTCCGGTCATTGACTGGCTCAAGATTAAAAATTATCTACGTTACGAAGTTTAGAAGATAATGGTTTTCTACGCGTTATGCTATGCATGTTTTGCACCAATTATGTCTTTGTTCAAACAAATTCTCATGCTTTCAATAAGCATTGTTATACACAGTATATAAAGCAGTTATGCTTTCAGCTCGTCACTCTAGCTCCAAGGAAATCCGGGCAGTTTACTTTATTCTTGTCAAGATGGTTAATGAAGGAGCTTTGACTTCTTCATGATCAGAAATCAATCGCGCGGTTTCAGAAGCCGTCGGAAGAGCGAAATGTCAACTGTAGCAGAATCCATTTCGAGTATTATCGATAGCTGCCTTAGAGAGTTAAGAGAGAATAATTCACAGACAGTTGAAACAGCGGTCAATCAAGCGAAGCACAACCGATAAGATTTTAACAGCAAAGGGAACAAGCAACAATGCGAGCAACAAGAAGACGTTTTGGAGAAGATGGACTCTACGTGTACGTCTTTACCTGGAGCAAATCAGCCTCGTCGCATCAGCGTTTTAATCGTGGTGAGCCATACTAGCGTATCGAGGAGTGTCAAACTTGCGACAGGAAGGTCCATGTTATGAGTTAAGTATTTGCTTACCGTTTATTAAGTATATTTGAAAGATGTTAGCATATGCAGCTAAAAAGCCCATTTGGGCATGGGATCGAAATCAAATTAGCCGCTCTGCGCCGGTCCCGTTTCTTCTTTTTTGGCTTACATTCTTTGTTTGCCTCTAGGTTAAGGCATTGCCTGGATACTAGAACAGGCTAAGTTCTTCAGAATATATACTCTGTTGTGATTGCTTTAATTCAGCGTAGAATACGAACGCCAGAAGCGTTCAGGCGTCCTAAAACAGCCACGAGTGAAGGTTACAGGGCGCTTCCTGTTCCTAACGAGTTCCATTTCTTTAAAAGTGTTTGTTTTTGTCTTCTCGCACAATGTGAATGATGTGATGTGAATCGTGAATATATATAGGCGGATTTCAGCTGACACCTACCCTTTAAAATCTAAACAATTTTTGGACATGAAACAAAGAAGCCATTATTGCGAACTACCAAGCAAGTTATGGTTTACTTCCTAACAAACAAACTGAAGTTCTCTCATTGGCGGATTTAAGTATGACATAATTTTTTACTTTTGCTACATTAACATAAATCAAACCTTAACGTTCAGACAAAACGAGTCGAAAGTACGATATACGAATACTTCGAGAGAAACGGGGCTTCTAAAGTAGTTAAATTACAAAGATTGTATGGCTGGTGGCAGAAGTTGCCTCGACTCCTTATACAATAACTGTAAGATTGGGAGTTTCAAAAGGCTCATTTCTTGAAAAGTATCATTTTTATCAAGCTAAAACTTTGACTGATTACTAAATGTGCTACACTCGATCGAATTTTGGACTGATCTTGTTTTTAAACATGCAGTTTGATTTATGCGTTATATCCGTGAAACTTCAAGTTACAAGTTTGATCGACAAGGCATTCGAACTTACGAATGCGTCAAAACATCAGGCATATGAACGAGAGTTTTTACAACAGCAATAAAAATACTAAAATTGAAGATATTTCTCCACTGTCAGACTTCGCCACAAGTTCTGAATATTTCATTTTATAGAGAGGAAAAAAACCGAAGGCATTTTGTATGCCGTAATTATTCGAAATAGTGCCCGTGAATTTCCTTTTTTCGTTTTTGTTAGATTTTTTGTTGGGGACGGGGCTGGCGCTAATTCGGGGCTGGGCGCTACTTAACTTTTTTCTCTTTTGGGGTGGGCGTTTATTCGAAGTTGGACACTAACTCGAATAAATACGGTAAATTGCGTCGGGTTTGTATATTTTAGACCAAAATCTGACCATTCCCCCTAGGAGTGAGGTTTATGGCCATCTGACCAATGTAAACACATGTTTTTTTCCGCCTTAACTTTGTGACATTTCACTTCGCAATTGACTATTCGCCCAACCTTAAAATCGTGTTTAAGTTTGTGTTGCTAGGTATCCCGAATTAACCTTTGTTTTCTAAGCATGATAGGACGGAGGGTTTTGAAAATTTTGTCAGCACCCGAGTGAGATTACGCTCAGTAACGCTTTGTTTACGTGATACCGGATCATATTTCATTCCGGAATGAAAATTTATATCTGGTGCAAGAACCGGGATGAGTTCACACCGGATCAAGCCATTATGGTATGAAAACCTTTGAAGTATCATGTAAACAAATGGAAATTAAACAAATTTATATGGAGCCGGGAATGAGCTCGTACCGGAATGAATCTCGATCCGGCATCATGCATGTAAACGCCGCCTTGTAAAATGTTCGGTATTCATTATTTTCAAATATGTTGCTTCATTAATTTAACTTTGCGAGTGTGTTTAAAATAAACGTCGGTTCATTTTTTCGAGCTAACCCAAACATTGAGTCGTGATTGGTCAACGGGCTCAACGAGTCCCACAATTTTGAAACAATATTTGACAATTTATGAACTTGGTTTTTGTGGTTCGTCATACCGGGACAAAATATGCTTTCTTTTTTATTTTTATCAAAAGCTTGAAAATTGCGTTTCACGAGCTACCCAGATAAAGAATTTACTGGTTAAATTTTTGATAAAATCATGATCAAGCAGTATCTATATTCAAAACGTAAAGCCATTTTCACCTGTTTTAACTTGTGAAAATTTTTGAAAAAGGTTTCGCTAAAAAGTAATTAAAACAGTATATAGTAAATTTCCTAAGTAATTAGTACTGTGTTTGCTTGATTGAAAGTCAATAAAATATCACCTAAAAACGGTTAATTTATGAACCTGCAATCTGACGTTGTTTATCCGTTCAAAGCTCTTGAATTTTTTTAAATCATTTTAAATATTTATCGGTTGAAGCAAAAAATGATAAAGTTACTGATCGCGGCAGCGTTGAAGAATCTTTTTGTTTATCAAAAATGATCTTGGCAGTTCCCCAAACAAAAATTGCTCATGTTTTTTTTTCTTCCACAACATTTTTACACCGCTCCATTCCTGTATATATTTTAAAACAACATTACTATGCATAACAGCAATTGGTGAAAGCCCTCTTTATCATGTATAGATTTCAAACCAAAGAACTCTAGATTACATCTGATAAGGGTTGGATCAACTCAATCCGCAAACAAAGATAAAATTTTTATATTTGAACTTCGCCTTCACAGCCGATGTTTTGAGTACTCTTCAATAAGTGCAAGCACTGAAAAATGGCAGCCTATTATTGCGCCAACTATACCAAAAATAGCCGTAAGACAATCCGCTACAAAATTATACCACTTAAGCCTTTCATAGCATATCTTCATGTGAAAAATAGCAGGAAAAATAAACGCCAAACACATCCCTGTAAAACTACCAACTAACGCCATGTACAAGCCAAAATGAGGCACTATAACAGCCACAAAAAGCGTAAACGAAATTATACACAGCCTTACAACCAGAGCCAGAAAGTAAGCCATTTTGTCCTTTGTGTCTTTAGCAAAGCCAGGGTTCTCGATGCTACAACAGGGAAAATCGATATTCTCGAGAATGTCGAAGACTGTATAGACGGGAATGGTGTATGAAGTGACTGCTAAAAGTAGAACTAAGATATTTACGGACATGTGGAGTGCGCCTTCTGGGAGATTGTTTGTAATAACTTGGTCAGTTCTTTCTGTGAATGTCAGATAGCCTATGAAGCCAAACCCTACTTTTACTAAAGTGACAGCAATGTAGGTAACACTCATAACAGCCCCGAATTTCTTTGGCGATCTCATGCTTCCCTCTATAGCAGGCATGTAAGGCTGTGAAGAGTAACTCACGACCACTATCCCTACAGCTGCTCCAAAGGATTTGAGTTCAAACTCGGGCATCGAGGCCACGTCCCATTTCTCGTGGTGCCAAAAGGCGTATAATACTACAATGGAGTAAATCACTTCCCCGATGACGACAGTCAGAAAGCTAACCCATGACACTTCTGCCAGCGACTTGAGTAAAATGTTTGGCAGTAACATGATCGCAGCGAGAGCGGTCCAGTCGGCTTGTTGCAGCGATGCGTTTGGAAACGTACTTCCAAGAATTGACCCACAGAGAATCATAAGTAAAGTACAGTATGAAACCTGTTCAAATATCTGGGCAGCATTTACTAAATGCCGACCAAAGCGCGCCGAAAACGCCTCGCCTATCTCAACGTAACTGTTTCGGACGCGATACTCCGCTCCGTCGCTGGAATACTCGTACAAACAATCGATGAGGATTTTATTCGTAAAGTCCGAGATGAAAGCGATGGCTACAATACTAAGGAGGGCAGCGTATCCCCCGGCTTTGACAACATAAGGCATGGCTAGGATTGCAACACCCTGATTTGCATTGAATATATTCCAAAAAGTCTGTAGTGTTGTTGTTTTGGAGTAATCATCTTCATTCGGCTCGCCAAAAGCAGGGTCATTTTCTTCTGAATCTTTTAAAGGCGTCTTTTCCAACTCATCCGAAGCGGCATCATTTTCGTCGTCCGTTTTGTTTACAAGAATATTGTAGGCAGCAAAAATTTGTTTTTTCCAATTCGATTGCATTTTTCAAGGAATTCCTAGCTTTAACTGGGACCTTTCTATCTGGCGCACTTCTCTTTATCTGCCCTGTTCCTGTCCTTTTTTTTTTGTAGTTGTTTCTTGGGTGATAGGGATTTTAAGAAAAAGTAACACGAAACCTATTTTTTTTTTGTCATCAACGCCAGTTGCCACAGATTCGAAATCGATAACCCACGCATAAAGGTCGACCGCCTCAAAATTCAACTTTCCATTCACTCACGGATTGTAACACACCTAAATCGCTTCTTTAAATACAACCGAGGTGTGAAGTGTTAATTTGTTCTTTTCTTTTCACTAATAAGTTTCAGAGCTTTAAAAACAGCGCAAATAGGAACTCCCATCCACGAACAAGGCAAGAGCTTATAGCTAGAACATAAATTAGATGCAGCGGTGAGTTATTGTTTCCTGGCCAATTAGACCGAATAAACAAAATATGCCATTACTAATGATTTATGGGGTAGTAATTACGCCACTGTATTTTACACCGGTTTTTCAGTTTACTTAACGCTGCGCGCCCTGTGATATTCTTTGTTTGCGGCCGATAATACACTGAAATGTCGCCCACGCGTTACAACGGGACAAGGACTTGCACACAACCATTTCAAGTTTTCTATATACAAACCTGCCACTCGATTATGTGACCCACCGAACAACATTCTTGATAAAATATATTCTTTTAAAAAATCAAAAAGCAATCAAATTATTGACCGTTTTGGTTGCGGTGCGAAGAAAATTTCTTCTCGGGTGTTCCCTCACACTAAACAAATTTTAATAGATTTATATTTTGGTCACAGCAAGAAATGATTGCAATATTCTTGAATGGGAAAGATGTTTCCTGATTATAAAACATGAAAACAAGAAGTTTGCTTTGTAAGCGCGAATTGGATAAAGTTAGTTCCTTTTGTTTTCATATTTCTAGTGCTCCAGCTGAGAAGCTAAGCTCAACATTGCAGATCTTAAATATAATTTGACGAGGTGAGAAATGCCTCTTTAGTATTATGAGCACAGGCTTTCGAAACATTCGCGCGAATCATCAAACAAGAACGGCGCTTAATAGATTGTAAGCAGGCTGTGCATTAATATTTATCGAATTTCCACTAAAATTAACAGCCAATTTGTTTTGAGTAGTCGCTTTCAGTATACTGTGGAATGATCAATGATTCTACGATTGTTTGAAACTGATTCCAGAAAAATATTGCTACATATTCATTTTGATTCCAGTTGAATTATAAAATATTTACCACGAAATCCAAAGAGATAGCATTATAGCAGAGCCTGTGGTTCACCTATCCGTGCTACGCTTTGCTTTATAAAAAGAATAAGCAATTAAAAGGCTTTGAAATTTGTTATTAGCAGAACTAATTTGAATTTAAAAAAAAGGGAGACAATAACCGAAGAATCTTATTAAGAATTAATTTAGAAACTTCTATATACACAGTGTATGTTTTTCTCATAAAATTCTTCCCTGATGAAAATTGTTAAAGAAGAATTTAAAGGAATTTTCAAGCTCGAAAGAAATATCAGTTTTCTTTAAAAACTCTACATAAAATTTTTTTTACATCATTTCATGTATATCAGCTAAAAAAAGAACATTCTTTGAAGATTAGACGATAAAATCTTCTAAAAGAAGTTGACAAATTAGTCTTACCCGTGATTATCTGTTTTTTCTATATGAGAAATTAATTAAGTTTCCCAGAAAATTCCGAAAACAGTGCTTAGCAATATATTTATTCGAACATACTGCCAGATTATAGGGCTCAACAAAAATTTCCGAAGAGATGTGTTAAAAACTGACAACAAACTCGATTTTTATATGCGCCTTTTGATCACTACTGTTGTTTGTTATAGTTTAAGATTTCAGGCTTTTTTGTATTTGATAAAATTTTGTATTGGATGGCTACTTAATGTTGTGAAATTGTGTTTAAAAGAAAGGTTCACACTCAAAGATTTAGCCTTCTTTTTATATTGTATGGTTTTTAACAGATGTCTTGAATACTAAAACATTCTACAAAATTTTGTTCCGTGCCCAGGGGGTTTAAACATATGTGCATGTACATTGTCTGGAACACTTAAAAGAGCTTTACTTATGTCAGTCTGAAGGGAGAAAAACACTTGTGTCTCAGGACTGTGAAAAGCGATCTCTATAATTTTCAATTTCGAGTTCAATTGATAAAACTTGAGAAACTGATTCGAGGTTTATTCTCATTGGTTAGCTGTCGTTTGTTGTCATGGTGATCACGATTTTCATCATTGAGAAACCTGTATCTTTCGTATGGTTCGCTTGCTTATGTTATGAGGTTTTTTAAAAAAGTACATAGCTCATTTTCATTGGATTTTCAAACAGTGCCAGAGCTGGAAAGATAAGGAAAGTCAACGAGAAAGAGTTTAAAACTGTTTTTTTGTAAATAATGTAGGATATTTAGTGTTCTTGAGGAATTAAATACAGGGACCACAATGAAGAACAGTTCCTGACGACAGATTCTTTTCACGCAAAAATATGTTAATAATATATCAAGAAACTGTGGCCAGTACAAAATTCAGCGCATCCTTATTAGCAAAATTGCAAAATTTTGTAAACGTTTCTCAAAAATTAATGCAGATATGAAATTTTGAAACTTGATCTTCTGGTCTAATTATTACAGAGAATTGATGTATGGGGAAAACATGGAAACAAGACTTTTCACTGGAAAACCTTTATTGATCTCCGTCAAATATTGCGGCCAATTTTTATGAGACTTTGTAACTTAAGTATTTTTGTGCTAAAGTTGACTCTGGACTCGTTTCCATCATAAGCTGAATATTTTCCTATACCATGTTAGCGTGATTAAAGGCTTTTGTCTCATACTATTTGTCGAAGCCATTGGTAAAAATATCAAAAGGTACATGGCAGTCGACTTTGCGCATTTCACTATGATTGACGCGGCCCGGTCTATTATGTCAAGGGTGCACAAGCCGATAAAAGGCTGAAAATCACCGGTGGCAATGTAGGCCTCAATATAGAAACTTGTCGATGTAGTCGTAAAATGCAATAAAAGCTTGAATAGATCAAGTTTTTAATGAAAAGAATGAGTTGTAAATATTGAGATTCTTCAATTGAGACTGCCTTGGGTTGTTCTACTCAAGTAAGTGCTTAAATTGCTTGCCACCTTAAAAAGTTTTGTTAATACAGATGAACGTTTGTCACTCAGTCCTTTCGTTTTCGAAATTTCAACAGCAGAGACGGGGGAAAAGGTCTTGCTCCGGTAAAGCCACTTAGAAAATATTCCGGTTTTTCATCAGCAAACTTTTGCCAACGCATTGACTTTTTTTTAATAAAAAGAAATTATGACGAAAAAAGGCGAGGAATTTTTTCCCTGTTGTGAAATAATAAACACAGTGAGAAACAGATCGGCCGACGGCGTGTTAATTGTGCGCTTGAGTTCCAGTCCCCGCCCCGACGCAAATATAAATACATTACTGCGCTTGTGAAAATTTTTGAACATGATTATGGCTTGAAATAAAGTCGAAATATTGTTGTACAAATTCAACACTCGTTTCTTGGTCCAAAACTTGGATTTATTGAAAAACGTTACCTTTTCTCGGGGTAGTTGTTATAATGATGTATTTAGAACTGTCAACATGGCTTTTAGTCCGATTGGAGTAAGTCAACCACACAAGGGAGGGGAGGGGGGTTGATAGGGAGGCTGCTTAGTATAAAATTGACAGGTACTGTTCATTGCGGAATATCATAGAAGAGTATAACGACAATCCGTCACCCAGTCTACACCAACTCCTGATAAAGATAACCAGCAGCAGTTGAAACATCGTTTACATTTAGTTTTGATCAAAATAGTCAAAACAGAGCAAGTAAGCGAGTTCTATATTTCTTTTATGAAGTAAGGCACAGAAACAGCCGATAAATCCCCGCGATGACGTATGCAGACACACTCTATTCATATTTAGAGTGCGTCACCAGAGCCAATCAGAACGCGCGTTATATTTCCTTTAGTTTATAACATCACTTGATGCTCCAATTAAGAAAGTGAAAGAACTTCTTATCGATTAACTTGAATCGGTTGAGGGCCCATTTTCGAAAGAGGAAAGAGTATCGCAATTGTAGCCCAGTATTTCTCAGTTCATCCATCCTTGCTGAACGGAAGTCAATAGAAAACTTAAGATATCATAGGCGGCGGGGAGGTAGCATTGTGGCAGTTGTTCGTTAAGAAATCTGAAGCTCTTGTTCAAAAGGTACTGTTGTCAGCCAGAAAATCATTTTGGGGGCATGGCCGGTTCCGCCGCCCGTGATTACGAGTACGACAACACCGACGATGGAGGCAGAGAACTATGGTGAACACATCAGCTGCACTTGCGAGCCACCTTCACGTGTTCAATAGGCCTTATGCATACTTACGTCAAACACCCTCAAGCCTCACTTTCGAATCGCGAAAATGTGAATATTTTCATAAATAAAAACCCAAAGCGACCTCAAATGAAAAGACTTCCTTCGTGGTTTGCACGTGCAAAATGCTCACACCTATTTCTTGAATACGAGGCTTGGGGGTGAAATTGAATAGTTTGACGTCAACATGCACGCACAACTCCCGTGAGGTCTATTTGACAATTAAAACGACTACGACCTACAGAAAACTCTGTTAATCTTCTTTTACCTTTAAAACAATCACTTTCATCCTTTTCGATTCACAAAGCGTAACTCGGACAAAAGAGAAAGCAAACTAGCCATACGTGATCGAAAAGGAAAAGCAAGAAGAGTGTTTTTTTCTAGGCTGTCGTTGTCGATGTTGCTGTCCTTAAATCTTAAACTCCCTTACAATAAAACCAAAAGGGCATCAAAGCGAGTTGCTTATATTGCTTATACTATATTATGCTTATATACTAGGTGATACTCATTGTTTAACAATCGTTTAATTCATCTTTTAAAAAAAACAGGCACTTTTAACACAAGCTGTTAGTAACTCGAGAGGTTAGCTTTTCGGTTTTGTCTTTAAAGTGCAAATAAAGTGAAAATTTTCATTACTTCAGTGGATGGACCTTGCCAAATGAGGAAAAACGGTGAAAAAAGTTTTGCTAAAATCTTTCCTGGTTCTTGAGATATTTACGTTTAAAAGTTTCATCTGATGACGTCTTGAGTGGTTCCGACAATGTTGCATTTTTTCAAAATCTGCTGACATTCCTTAACATTTTGGTGTGTTTTAGCTAAAGTTGGATTATTGATGTATCTAAGGCAGATGGATCATCAGTCCAAGTCTGGCTCAAACCCACCCAAATTTTACGGACTGGCAGCAGATTTTAGAAAAATGCAAATTTGCCGGAATCGAACCACTCGTGACGTCCACAGATGCAATTTTTAAAAGTTGATATCTAGGGAAATAGGAATGATTTTGGCAAAGTTTTTTTCATCATTATTCCTAGTTTAGCAAGGTCTATCCACTGAAGTAATAAAAATTTTCACTTCATATGCACTTTAAGTAATGGTCCGTGTAAGAACGAGAGAACCTCCCATTGTTCTACGGCATTTCGCTTTCTACACACCAGAGTGA